>QKWP01001312.1:0-146999 GCA_003550325.1 Gigaspora rosea | reverse complement strand
GTGTGCAAGAGGGAAGTATAGTTTCTTTTATGTCTGTAAGAAACTACACACTTCTCTGAGGCAGTTCGGTATAAAACGACAAGAGATAATACACAGTTTATTAATTTAACAAGGGGGCAATTCCAAGGTGTCTGTTCCTTAGAAATCCCAAGAGTTTATTAATAATAAGAGAGGAGGATAAATAATATAAAGGTAAAGATAAAATACAATGTCTGGATCTGTCTAAAACTAAGGGAAATAAGGTGGGTTTATATATCTATTGAGCTAAGCGTCGCTAAGCATCGTTAAGCGTCGCTAAGCGTCATTAAGCATCACTAAGCATCGTTAAGTGTCGCTAAGCGTCATTAAGCGTCGCTAAACGTCGTTAAGCGTCGCTAAGCATCATTGAGTGTCATTGCACATCAATTTCACATATCACTATTACTAAATACAGTTATTACAAAATTTCCTTATTAAGTTCTAATTTTCAACTAATTTCTACCAAAATTAAAACCTATTCTATAACAGTACTAATATGCATTTTGATATAAATAAATATAAACAAATACTATTTTTATTGTTATAATAATAATATAAATTAATTTTAAATTTTAAAAGCTATTGTAAATAGAGATGTGCCTTATGCATTATGCATGCTGCATTATGCAATGCATAATGTTGCATAATGTAATACAAGACTTGTAAAATTTAAAAATGCACATAGAGATTATTATATAATTTTTATTCTATTAAAATTATGTTGCTTTTATTCTAACAATATTTTTTTAAATTAGAACTTATAAATTATACTTACTTCTTTTCAATTTGCCACAATAGATTTTAGTAAACAAATTTCTTGACTCAACTTCTACCACTATATATTGTAGTTTTCTGATTTTGCTATTTATATTTAATAAGTAGCCTAATTAAGGCAAAAAGAAAACCACTAGGTAATAATATTTCTTATACATTTTACTATTATAACAATTTCATTTGTGATTTTCTGTGTATATACTATTGGTTCAGTTCAATTTACTTAACTAAATAACTTATAATATCTTTTGTATACTATGATTTTAACACAACTTCAACTATATATATTATAGTTGTTTGTAATTTTTTGTACCTAATTTTTTACAATAAGGTATAATAAAATAATTAATACATACAGTAAGCTACTGCATTAGTAATACACCCTAACTTAACCACTTTCAAACTTTCTAATAACTAGCATTTGCTGATTTCAGTAATTTGAAAGTGTGCTAATTAGTTATATACTACCATTATATGCATTAGTGTTATTTTTAATTAAAAAATAATAAAGTAATTTTATTATATAAAGATGCAGGATTGCATAATGCATCATGCTGCATAATGTCACATTATGCAATGCAAAGACAAAAAAACCTGCATTCACACATCTCTAATTGTAAGAGATTTAATAATCCAAATTTGACAATTTTGATACTATTCAAATTATCTCATTAATACAAATCAAATAGTACCAAAATCATTAAATTTAGATTACTATAGTACAAAATATTAATAATTTTATAATTTTTATAAAATCTTAAATAATCTTGATAACCAGTGATCCAAATTTGAAATTTTGGTACTATTTGATTTGTCTTGTTAAGACAATTCGAATAGTACCAAAATCATCAAAATTATAGCAATAGATCACAAAATATTTGCAAAAAACAATTTGCAACATAAATTTATATAAAGACTTTTATATAAAAGGGTACATTTATTTATTGCCCCCGTGATATGTCGACCTCACATGATCGACCAATAAAAATTCAAGATTAGGTATAACATAGCACAAGAAAAAAGTTCAAAACAAATATTCATTTTGACAAAAATCGCCTATAACCCAAAATTTCGCATATAAACCCACCTTTTGTGCTCTAACAAAAAAACTTCCTTGCAAAATTTTACTATATACCACCCTTTTTGCCTGTATCTAACTCTACCTAACCCTAACTCTAACTATATGAAATTATTCAGTTTATTTTGGTTGTTTTGATTAACATTACAGGGGCAACAATGTCGCATATGTGATGTATAAATTACAGTATCTCTATATAAAATTATGTTATAAATCATTTTTTGCAGATATTTTGTGACCTAGTAATCTGATTTTGATTTTGGTACTATTCAATTTGTCTTGATAAGAAGGTTCAAATAGTACCAAAATCATCAAAAGCAGATCACTAAACTACAAGATATCTGCAAAAAATGATTTGTAATGTAATATTATTAAAGATTTTGAGTTTTACTAAAATGCACTATAGTATTTTATACTATATTACACAAAATGATTAGAATAGCCAATAAAAATTTAAGATCAGGTGTAACATAAAATTTCATTTTTTGTTTTTTTTAAAAAAATATTTATATAAAAGTTTGTTTATGAAACCATCTTTGAGGTTATAATAAAAAAAATTTCTTGCTAATTTTTGTATATACTAAATGCCCAAATAAAATCCCAGGCCTCACTCTAACTCTAAAGTAATTAAAATTTATTTTTGTTTTATAAAAGTTTATTTTTTTGTTTTTGCTATATGGATTTGCAAGTCTAATTTATCTATGGTGATAAAACACTATAAGTATATTTTATAATGAAATAATTTATACATCGCACATGCGATGTTGTTGCACCTGCCACAGATCATAAAATCAGGTGTAATGTAAAATCAAAACAATTAAAATAACCCGTTTTTTCATTAGATAGGGTTAGGGTGAGGTATAGATTGTATGTATGGGCGAAAAGAGGGGGTTTATAGTAAAATTTTGCAAGGAATTTTTTTTGTTGGAATCCTAAGAGTAGTTTAATATACTCAATTTTAAGTTATAGAAGATTTTTGACAAAACGAACATTTGTTTTGAATTTTTTAATCATGTAATGTTGTATCTGATCTTGAAATATGATTGGGAGAGCGACATATAAGGTGCATCGCATGGGGCAATGAATAAATTTACTCTTTTATAATATTTGAAGATTTTTATATAAATTATATTACAAATCATTTTTGCAAATAACTTGTGATCTAGTGATCTAATTTTGATAATTTTGGTACCATATGATTTGTCTTGATAAAACAGTTTTATTAGTACCAAAATTATCAAAATCGGGTTACTAGACACAAAATATTCACAAAAAACAATTTGTAATATAATTTTATATAAAGAATTCTATATAAAATTACGTAACAAATTATTTTTACAAATATCTTGTGATCTAGTGATCTGATTTTGATGGTTATGATACCAAATGAACTGTCTTATCAAGACGAATCGAATGGTACCAAAATTATCAAATTTGGATTACTGGTTATCAAGATTGTTAAGATTTTATAAAAATTATAAAATTATTAATATTTTGTACTAATTTTGAAACCCCAATTGCACCAATTTTCCAAGTAAACTTTATCATTAAATTCTTTTTTGAATAAGTTAAATCTTAAATAATTCGAAAGTTATAAATTAAGTCAAATATCATAGAATTATTATATTTCATTTTAATTTTAGTTGGTAAAAATTATTTCAGAAGATAATTGAAATTCTGAAGCTTATTACATGTATATATTATGATAGAGAATAAATTTGCAGGATCAGCTAATCACTGTCTATAATATCAATATCAATATATTTATTGCATTGTTAAGATTACAATTTACATAGGCAAATGAAATCTTAAGGGTAGAGGGTATGATGATCATTTTCATATATAGAAATGTGGTATTATTTTTTGTGTAACACAGGTGGAAAATCATAGAAACTCGAAGTTCTAGAATTTTCTATAATAATCGTTACTTTTTTTTTTATCCTTTCTTATTCTTTTTTACTTTTTTTATTCTAGGTACTGTACGTACTAATTATCGCTGGTGTCGCCGGTTTGGTGTCATTTTGTATTGTGTTATTGGAGCTTTCTTGCAAACTCATCGTTTAGGTGTCATAGTTTTTGACGTTGCTATTTAAATGTTCTTGTGAATGCGGATTTCGTCATTTGTGTGGTTCCATATCGCTAAGGTGTTTCTCCTTTTGAATTAATATATATGTACCCTAAGGGTTACATTAAATTTTTAATACTGTACTTTTTTTATCCTAGGTCTGTACTAATCATCACTATGTCACCAGTTTTGGTGTCATTTTGTATCGTCGTGTTATTTGAGCTTTGTTGCAAACTTGTCGCTTTGAGTGGTTTCGTGTTGTCGCTTTATGGGAATTTTAATGGTAGATAATGTTTATATTTTTGGTTAGTGAATTTCTTTGTTGTTTTTAATTCCAATGATTAAGAAATGATTCTTTATATTACAGATTGAATTTATTTAGGGTTGGGTATTAGGATCGGGCGGGTAGGAATGGAAATGCATTCAGGTCATATTTAGTTAGAAGTTTAGGGAAAAAATAGATTTTTGTAATTAAAAATTGTTACTAATAAATAAGATCGAATTTTAGTTAAAAATTAATTATGTGTTTTTTAAGGGTTTCTTTTACTTTTGAACCCGTTTTATCTTAGCCGGATTTTATAACGTTTAAAATAGCCAGTCTAGACAAAATTCTATGTAAATAATTTAATGGGTTTTAAGCTTTTTTATGCGTTTTAAAATAAATAATTGGCTAAATGACCCTTATCAGTTATATGTAGTGCCTATATGATCTGATATAATATCCGTATAATTTACCTTATATGTTATAGCACATTAAGATATGTGATTCGCATAATTTAATAATCAGATTTGATAGAAAGAAGCATTGGTTTGGTATGATGATTGGTGCGAGCTTTAATCAAGGAGGAAACCTGCTTAGAATGCCATGAAGAAGTTGGAAAGACCATTTACCAAAAAAAGAGAGAGGAAAATACTGAAGATTTAATCGCCAGTGCTTTTTTTGCCAACTGGTGATAAAAGCATAGCACTCATTTCTAGTACGCTAACACCTTAATTGCTTCTTTTGTGGCCTGGTAGGTGCTATCGTCTCAGTGTCTATGACCCAAAATTAAAAGAGGGACCCAATGCCCCTGACAGACGCAATTTTTCTGCTGTAATACCCGATTGTCCTGCTTGTGAGGATTGCTTTGATTATTGTAGCGATTTAAGAGTGAAAAGGGCAGTTTTGGGGCTCTACCCTGTATGGTGTGGTAATGCTTCATGGTATCCCCTCAAAGGTGGCACTCATTTCTAGTATGTCATAACCTAACGCCTTTATCACAGAACCACCCAGGGGGAGGAAATTGACTGAATGCATGAGAAAAAGCATTAAGAGAATTAAAAACATTAGAAATAGGCGTTGAAATTGAGACTAAAAGGCAAATTAGAAAATGTGGGATTAGAACATAAGTATGAGCATATAGGGAAAATTTATTTTGATTGGATCAAACTGTAATTTTATACGTAAGCTACAGATAAGAAACTTTTTTTTTTGAAATTACCTGTAATGTGATGTCGATACAAAGACTAGTCAATTATTTCGGGATGGCGAAAGATATACAAGAGATAAGCTCCAAATTATAAGTCATATAAAGATTACTTTTATTTTGTTATAATACACATTCTCACTAACTATTATAATTTGATGGGATTTTGTTTTATAGACATTCATTGACAGATAAAACCCAAAGCTTGATAAATGACACAAGTGAAAACCTTAAGTAAGACGCTTACACATTTTGAGGGTATAGTACCAGTAGTCAAAACGTAAATATAAGAATGAACTATTGTTAATAAATAATAGCAATTTAAATTATTTGAATTAACATTATACATTTTCTAGTGTCAACGCAAAATTGAACAAAAATTTTCAAAAGATTTTCAACAGACATTAACAGAATTTCAGAAAGTACAAAGGCTTTAAGCAGAAAGAGAAGTAATTATTCATGAAACACAGTCCCTTATACCAGAGAAGATCTGTTGCATGGAGGAGGGTCTGCTATGATAGGGTCTGTTGTGCGGTAAAAAAAATTATTAACCAATTAAAATCAAGTAATTCTAAGATGGGTATAATACGTGACACAGTATGTGATCACGTAATAGGCCCAGGTCTTATACTTTTTACCTTTTACTGAATCCAAGTAGCAGACCCGAGGCTATTAGGTGGAGGTCTTCTATAAAGGGGGTGGTTTATGTAGCAATTTACGGTAAATAAAAATAATGTTGACTTCTAAGGATGAATACAATGAACCATTAATAATCATTAATTGCCGAATGGAAGGGAATTGAAAAAAATTTTCTGAGATTTAGTAACTCTAGTATCAGAACAACAATTGATGTTATGTCTGTTAATTTTTGATTATACTTAAGCTTATAGATTAAAAACTACATAATTTAATCATTTTCCTATATACTTATAGATAATATTGAATGTAATATGTACAATATTTCTGTAAATGTTCGAAATTCAGCAGATGAGTTGAATAGTGCTAGTTGACTTTAAAGAAGTACTTAGGGTAAATATAATACTATAATAACAATAGAAAATATACTATTTATCTTCAGAATATATAAAATATTAACTATAATTGTATATACTACAATAGATGATAAGTTTTTTAAAGAATTTTTAATGGTAATATATTTAAAAAAAACAAATAAGATAGATAGCACTCATTAAACTAATACTTGTATCTTAGAGTACATATAAATAACTTCTTTTATTTATTTTACCTTTTTTTTTATTTTACCCAATATGACCAATTATTTGTTTGGAAAAGTTGATTTACATTTTCTGTTGTTCCCTCTATGACTAAAGTGCATATTAAATGAGCTGTATTGGCCTTTTACTTAATAAAATAGTCTGTTTTACTAGGCCATGGCGAACTAGATTAGCCAGTGTAAATTCAGCCAATAGTTTTGTATTTAGTACTGTTGGTTTTTTACGGCTATAAAGATCTGATAGATACATTTAATTTTTTACTTTGAAGGTGAGCATTTTTTGCAAGACAAAAAATATCTACAACATCTGAAGGTACGATCTTACTATTATTATTACATAACAATGATATCACATTTAACATATCTAAAATATCTATTTTTGCATCTTTTAGGCTTGCACAGTTATTTGCACAGTTTAGACAATTGTCACACAAATCACAATCTGGTGGAATTGGATCATCTGGCCATTGGTAGTATTTTGATATTTGCTAAAATCGGCATTCATAAAAGGTAAGACAATAATACATTACTTCAAACAATTGGAATTGTGCTTTACTTAGATAGAGCTTATGACTAGCAGTTTGTTCATTATTTTCATCACTACAATTTAGATGCATATGAGAATTTATTCAGTAAATTCTTGATATATTAATAAAATTTTTATCTTTACCTCATTCTATTATCAGCAATGATAGCATAATTAGTACAAATATCCTTTCTTGTATAAAGAATTACACATTTAGCACCAGGTTTTTGGTCTCGTCCAGCTCAACCCGAGTTTTGAATAAGGTTAGCTATTTAAAATATTAGTTACTATTGTTTATATAAAAATTATTTTTAATAAAATGTATTACTTACTCATACTCATTGGAAAATTATAATTTATTACTAGACGAACATCATTTCTATACCCAATCCAAAGGCTGATGTTGCAATCATAATGTGTACTTGTTTTTTATTCCACCTTTTTATTACATTTTTTTTTCATTTTTTGTTAATTGCCCATGATAAATGTCTAATGATCCTTTTTTTGTTTTGGAATTTAGTACCTCATGTATTTCTGTGCAATCTTTGATTCGTGCACAGTAGATTATAACATGACCAGTTTCTTTTATATCATTTACCAAATCCATTACTTGATCTATCCAGCCTGAATTTATATACTTCCGATTTAGTACTGAAAAGCATAGCTCAGGTTGTAAAAGATTGCTATCTCTTACAAGTTCAAATTTTTTGTCATCAATTTTTAAATTATTTTGCAGATTTTTAATATCCTTCCAAGACAAAGTTGCAGTCAAAGCTATTATTCGAGAGTTTGGATACCATTCTTTCAATTTGCCCAAATTTTCCCATTCTTCTCTAAAGTATATATTAATATTTTAGTTTTTATTTTTTTATTTATAAATCAACTAGTGCTCTTACAGACCAAACTAAACCAGGTTTTAGTTAAATATGAGTCTGGTCTAATTTTTGGACTAAACTCAGACTTTTATATTTAGACTTTTTAGTCAAGTCTGAATTTGGTCTGGTTTGGTCCAAAGTTTGCAAACTAGCCTAAGTCTAAATATATTTATAAGTATTTTTCGGTGCTGTACAAGTTTACTTAGTGCATGAAAATTAGAATTAATTAGTAAAATTTTATAAATCATAAGATTTTATAGAATTTTATTAATAAAATTCTATAAAATCTTATAATTTGTAAATTTTTATTAATTAATTCTAACTTTTATACACTAAGTAAACTTGTTTAGCAACAAAAAATATACCAAATTAATAGAATTAATTTTTTTACTTAAAATTTAAAAAATTAATATATATTTTTAAATTTTTGATCAAAAAATTCAAATTTTAGTATCTTTTTTCTAAATTTTAAGTAAAATAAAAACAATACTACTAATTTGATATATTATAGATGCCAAACAAGTTTATTTAGTGCTTTAATTAGTAAAATTTTGTGAATTATAAGATTTTATAAAATTTATTAATAAAATTTTATAAAATCTTATAATTTATAAAATTTTACTAATTAATTCAAATTTTATACACTAAGCAAACTTGTTTAGCACCAAAAAATACATATAAATATATTTGAACTTAGACCAGTTTGTGGACTTTAGACCAAACCCAACCAAACTCATAGTTGAGTCTGGTTTAAAGTTTCTGAAATTAGTAAAATTTAGAGTCTGATATCTTGAACCAGATCTGTTCAGATCTAAAAGTACTAAAATTAACTTATATTTATTTTTATTACCTAAAATGATAGAAGCTAAAAATGCAATGAGCTTCATCAATTACAAACTGTAGCTTTTCATTTTCATACAAATATTTGTATAAAATTCTAAGTGATTTGTTAAGCAGCAACTTTCAGGAGTAACAAAAAGTAGGCGGGTAAATCCAAGAGCAATTTCTTCACAAACTTTTGCTTCATATTTAACTGTTCCCTGAGATGATATTAATAGGCATCCACATGGAATTCCTAGCCGGATAAAGTGATCCTAAAGGTAAAGTTAATTTGGGTCAATTTTAAAAATCAAACTTTTTTTATATATATATATACTAACCATTTGATTTTGAATTAACGATTTTATTGGTGAAATAATTATTGTGAGACCATCAAAGAGAATAGATAAAGCTGCATAACAGAAGGATTTTCTACTACCAGTTTTCATAATTACAAGAGTATCTTTATTTTCTTTAATATAATAATTTATTGCATCTATTTGTCCTGGACTTAAATCTGTAAATTTAAAAATTTTTTCTGCAATTGTTTTTATTTGATCATCTAAACTAATAATTTTATCTATATTCATTGAACTGATAGATTTATTCATTTCATTTTGTAGTATTATATCCTGATTTAAAAATCTTCTTTCCCAACCAAACAATGTATATGTATAACATAATGAGCATAGGCCTATTAAATATTTTGAAAAAGTATGACATCCTTGACATTGTATGGTCACATTAAAATCCACTATTAATGAAGCAAAAGATGGATAAAATTCATTATTCCGAATTCTTTTTTGTGCTTTATCTTTATAATAAACTAATTCTTTGCTAAAATCAAAACCTATCAACTCTATATGCTCATTGGCATATTTTTCAGCTCGCAACTTATTATGTTGATGAATTTTATTTACATTTGATTTATTTTGCTCTGAATGTTCATATTCTATCATACCAATATTAAGAGTATCTTCTAATTCAAAACATTGTCCACTGCAAATTTCTCGAAGCTCAGAAAGTAAGTAAGTATATCCTTCATTATAATATATAACTGCTATAGCATGCTATGCAGTATATAACTTCTAATAATCAATTCTTTTGTCCAGATATACTAATTTAACCCAATTAAATGCTTCATTTTGTGATGTTTGGCTGGATGTAACAATACTTTGACCAATAGGTACACGAAAAATTTTTTCAAGAAACTTTTTAAATAAATTAATTTGACTTTCTGATGGATGACAAAAAGTGGGGTTTTGTATTATTATTGTTGGATCATCTTTTGTCCAACATACATTTGACCAACAACTTGAATGGTCATTTTGAAGATGTCTAATAAGACCATCTACTTGCATTTTACGTATTTCTTTTTCAGAAGGTGCAAATGGGTCTTTGGCTTCTCTTCTTAATTCTGCAGAATAAATGCAACCACGGAACCATTGCATTATATAATTTTCAAAAGATTTAAAACTCTTATCTTCTAATTAATTATAATAATAATAATAAATAAGTATAATTTTATTTTTTTTTTTTATAATAATATTTTTATACTTACTAAGCACAGAATTTCTAATATTTTTTGTCAAATGTTTGAGATCAGCTGAAATTTTGGATACAATGTGTACATGTGCTAAAGTTTTATTTGAATCTAAATTACCATCGACGCATACATCTAAATGTAGATTGTTCTCTTCTAATAGGGAACTAATTTGGTTTAACACCTCTATTAAAATAGCATGTTCCATTTGCCTTAAAGACTTATCAAAATTTCCTTGATGGATTGTTTTTGTAAGTTCTGTTTTATTATCTTTTATGGATCTACTTTTTTGAACTACATGAAATGCGACAATTGGTTTATGGGAATAATCTAATAATAAAAATAGGTTAATTATATATTAATTTAATTTTTAAAACATAAATAGCATACCAGGTGGTGTTTCTTGACATATAAATTCACTACTAGCTTGGCTTGCATTTTGCACATGGGCCCATGAACAGTCAAACCCTACATCAAGAGCTTTTTTATTTTAGTTTACTGCATATTCAATACATTTTTGTAAGGCCTGGGTTGTACTTGATTTGGCATTAGCTATAAGAGAGGGAAAGTATAATTTTTGATAATTATTATACATTTTTTTACCAATTTGACTTGTAATTCCAATTGTTGCTAGTGAACTTTGTAGAGCATTATGAGATATTCCTCCTGCAAGACCTGCAGCAGCAGTAGCTTTTGCAAACCAGATTTCTTTCTTATTGGTATATTCATAAATATCATTACATTTTTACATTCTATTATACATTTAACTTGAAATCCAATTGATGATATATTCCATGTTTTATTTTGTAAATTACTATTATTACAGTTAGGGCAAGGTTGTGTTAATACTAATGAAAGATAATTTTTTGTTAAAACTAGTATCGTTGAACCAAGTTGATTAAATTCTATTGCTTTATTTATACTTGTTTCTAACAAATTATCTTCAACCAAATTATCATCTTCAAAGCTTTGTTCCAATTCACTTTCTAATTGCTCTATGTGTTTTTTGAGACAGTTTATTTGACGATTAAGATTACGGATTTTTAATTTTTTTTCTTTGTGATCCAATATCAATGCCTGAATACTTGCCGAAGCTAAATTTTTATCTCCTTTTTCTAAAATTATTTCATGTTGGATTAAAGTACTTGGGTTCACTTTTTTACTTTCAGCATCAATTAAAGTATTTATTTCTTCAGCTTTTTTTTTTAATTTTTCTTGCAATAATATTTCATATCTTTTTGCATTTATTAGGGCTGATTTTTTTTATGAAGGTTTGGATAACGTGTTGCAACAGTTGCTTTCAAGAAATTAACATTATCATTATCCAAAAATCCATGAAACTGAGGCAAAAAACGTTTAGTACTTGGATTAATTCTAGTTCATATATTTTTAAAAAAACTATAATCTGAATTAATTTCTTTTATTTCTTTAAAATTATCATCGTTATAAATAATCCATTGAAACTTGTGATGATAAATTTCATTAATAATGCTAAATTTATAATAAGTTTTTGGCATATAAAAAAAAACTGAATATCCAGATAATAAAGGAATCCAGTCTTTATTTCCAGTTTTTGTTTGATAATGATAATATCCAGCAGTTGATGGTATTGCATTCTCATTAAAAAAAATTGCTTGGAAATTTTCATGCAACATTAAGACTTCTAATTTTGGGTCAATCTCTCTAACAAGACATCCATCTTGTGGGTTTCCTATTCGAATTCTTTTTTCTGGCATTTGGTTAATACATTTTTCATACCATCTAACCATTTTGAATTTGATTTTTTTTTATAAGGAATTATATTATTCAAAAATATTTGTATAAGTTTTGAGAATTAAAGGGGTATGTAAGTTTTTATATTTTTTTTGTTGACAATATTGTGTCATATGTTGTATGTTATACAAAAATCACCTTACATAAGTTATATTATATGGTGCAGGTCATGATATCATTGTCCAACACTGGCCTAGTTGTAGACCAAACAGTATCTTGACGAATCTGTACAATATGCAAGTTATAATATCATCGTCTAACATCTACTTATTTGTGCAGTAATACAAACTCCTGGAGAGGAAATTGCCAATCAGAGTGTGCAATTCCAAATCAGTCTGAAAAGAATTCTAACATATGTAAAAGAAGAAAAAAGCAAAAATATGCAAATCTAATGTTCTTGTAATGGGAATAAAATTTTACTTATATTAAGCATTGCTCTAACCCTATAGCCTCTAACGTTAAGGCCCTAACCCTAAATTTTATCTCACGCACTTAGTTTATTTATTTCCTTTTAAATAAGTAAAATGCTGTTGATCGATATATAGATTTAGTGGCCAAGCTCGAAATGGGAGTGCAAAGTTACAAAAAATTCTAAAAAGAAGATAAAAGACATGAGGGTCGGGCAAAAACTTGAGTATACTTTTATTTTATGAAGGGCAAATATAAAATTTAAATTTATATTGCGCATTTTTTATAATGTGCGCATTAATTCCTGTTCTTGCGCATGCTATTATAAAATGCGCATTATTTCTAGGTGGCTAACTATTAAAGGTGTCACTAGAGACATCCGATGCCGAACACTCAAAATTATGTGAAGTAATCGTACGGGAAGGCAAATTCAATGTGTAAACATGTGCTTTCTGACTGTATCTAAACGTTTGTTTATCTGATTAAGCTCTTCAATTATATATAAAATGGGACTTTGTTAATTCATTAAAATTCGATGAACAATTAGAATATGAAGAAGCATATTTTATCAAAACGAATTATATATCATTGCTGAAGAAGGTTTGCTATCTATCCAAACATCAATAGACCTTTTATTTAGCAGATATAGTATGTTTCGCCATGCTTGTTACATGTTAAATAGCATGAACACGTAACAGAAAGTCAAGAAGCACGATCAAATAAATTCGATTATCAAACAATGTGAATATATTATTAAGTCATGCAGATGAATTATATACTTAATGTCGATTCAAAGAATGCGTTGAAGTCATGACTAAGTTCAATATTCGGGGTTAGCAACTTTCTACCCTTCAACTACTAGTGAAATAAAAAATTATGAAGTTTATTAAATGAGAAGATTTAACTCAATCGGGCTGACTAAAAGAACAAGGTAGTTATGAAATTCCCAAGTTAATTTTTGCTTTTTCATATTTTTAAAAATTCTCAAACAATTAGCTTGAGCTCAAGTTAATGCGGAGTATATATTTAATGGATATTTATTGTATAAGATTTATTTTTTAATATTTTTAATTTAAAAAAAAGATTGCTTGAACTTGATATGTACAACAAGCGTGTCTTCCTATTCACACTGTGTGTCTCCACAAGTTGCGTGAGAAAAACAAATTATTCTTGTTTGCTCACGACTTGTTGAACACTCCCCACCTGCGTTCTCTTTCTGTTTATCCCTTCAACTCGATTCCATAATAGTAACAATATCTAAGTTTTGTTCCACTAGCGTGTCACATCACTGCTGATTTTGATAATAAATGCCTTCGTTTCATGTATAATAAGTCCCATCTCTGAAGATTTTTGATAGTAAATGAATGTCTTATGTTCACACTTTTCAACTCCAATTCTATATTTATAACGGTTACCTATGAATGACATTAAAAGTTTTACATAATTTGTATATATTTATGTGTCGAAAGGAAACTTAGCAAGCAAAAGTAAATGCAAAAAATATTATAAAGTCTTGAAAGCCCATACTAGTGATACGGATCAATAAAAAAATCGCGGGCTGAGGCTGATCCAAAAAATCCCGGGCCGGTCAACTGGGCTGACCTTTTTCTAGTGTAATTTTTTCTGATCAGAATCAGTCAACATTTATCTATATTAAATGTATAAAAAGTTATCAAATAGATTTTTGTTGAATTCTAGTGATATTAAATAAGTTATTTTAAATTCTTTTTGTCCTTGAGAAAAATTCCAGCATGTTAGTATTTCATGTTGATTGATTGTCTATGTCTCCGAACATTCTTATACTTAGATTATATTCGCTATTTGCAGTTTATCACCTAAATAAGCCAATTCTCTTAAGTTATTATAAATGACTAGCCAATTTTATTTAATTCCTGGCCTGAAATATACTTTAGAATTCTAACACTTCTCTTACCAACCAGCCAGGCCCACAAAGTTGTGGGCTGAGGGTCGACCCTCCCATCAACCCGGCCATTTGGCCGGGGTCGACCTGTATCACTAGCCCGTACTTATTCCTGTTTTTGACTTTGGTCTTGTTCTTAAGATTTTTGGTTCTAAAAAAATGTGTTATGACAGTAATCAATGTAAAAAAAAAAGATTCAAAAGATTGTTTCTTTTTCGAAAGAACTTATGATTTGGCCCAAGCCTCACGACAAGTTTAAAAGCAGCTTTGTAATCAAGTCCTGGATTCTAGGAAGTTGCTTTTGTACATACAAATTATACGCGGTTGGAGGCTTTTTCTCTATTTATTATAAAATAATATAACGAAACTCTTTATATAAATATATATCTTTTGCTTCCGCCTTTGGCTTACTTTTTGTTTCGTTGTTGTCTTTCTTTTTTTTTTTAATGTAGATATTAAAAAGTTAAATTTTATTTATTTAGATGTTTAAAAGAAAAGTTTTATATATTTGAAAATGAAATAGAGAACCATAAGGGAAGTTTTCATACCACGGTTGGCTTTTACGAATACGAAAATATGATTGGGTAAACTATTTATTCTAGAAATCTGATAGAATAAATTATTACCCATAAAATTTCAAGGGAACTTTCAGGGTAACCCAGAAAATTTCGGGTTAACCCAGAAACGTTTTACTACATATACAAGTATATTTTTTAAAATAAAACTGCTTCTAGAAATTTCCCTACTATAAATAGAGGTTATAATTTACATGGCACGAAATTTTGGCAAGGGTTAGTCGTGACCTTAAAAATTTTTATCAGGGGCGTATTTTTTATAACATATGATTTTCACTTGTACCACAAAAATCATATGAAAAATGATCGACATATCCTCTACTCTTAAATTCAATTTATTAAATTTTATAATTTATATACATTTATAAAAACTTTTTCTTATATAAATACTTAATTTACATGTTTTTTTCAAAAATAAATTAAAATATCAAATCAGCAATGAATACTCGTAACCAATCTATCTTAATCTTAATTATCACATTTCTTCTTTTCATTGACTCCTCTTATACTGCTCAGATGGCAATATTGTTAAGCATATAATAATTTCTTCGTGCTATTCTTAATTAATAAATGAATTTTTCTTTTAGTAAGTGTCATAACAAAATTTTATAGGTGTAATCCTAATGGAACTTTGACTTTCAGAAGAGATAAAAGGTAAATTGGAAGGATTAAGGACCTTGCTTTCTAGAAACATAAATTAAGTGACTGTAAAACCAGTATTTAAAATTGGCTTGCACAATATGCATATGTGCAAGTACAATTTTTTTGAGCATAAAAATCTAAATAAGTAAATGCACATGTGTGCACTTAAAATTAATTTAAATGATTGCACAAAAAAAGTATATGCAAAAAAAAATTAAATTTTTATGCACAAAAATAATGTGCAACAAAGATTTAAAAATTTTAATGCACAAAAAATAATTAGCAATTATATTTTATTTTTTGAAAGCTTTAATATAATCAATAAATTTTAAAAATATTAGTATTATTTTTTTATGCAAATCAGATAACTTTTATATATACTGTTTTCATTTTATATACCTATAAAAATAGCTAAAAAAATTAGTAATTTTTTTATAGAAATGTAAAAAATCAGGACCCGGACATCTCTGATATATGTCATATTTTTTTTAGTAAATTGATTCAAACTTGATCTAAGGTCCAAATTTGAATTTTAGCAAATTGAAGTTAATTTTAAAAAGGGTCATAATTGAATATTTTAGCGAATTACCAAGATTTTGCACATGTTATATTTTATTTTTAGCAATTTACCCACATTTTGCAAGAATTATTATAAAAAGTTAAGTCATGCTATGATGATCGATCCAGATATAACAAGTTATTAATGGCTATACGGAACAAAATTATAATCAATTATAATTGAAAATAAGTAAAAGTAGTTGTAGCATATAATCAGGCTTTAGTATCAATAGTAACTTGCATATGTATTACGATCATTGATCGTGATTGTATGTCGATAAACAAATAATTATATAATACAATTGCGCGGGGTTATCATTAAGCAAATTAGTTAGTAATTTATATAATAATTGTAGTAATTATTATATAGTTAGTATCTTTTCTGAAATTTTTAAGAAATATAAAATTAAATATACAGCATAATGTATTTTAATATGCTAAATAAGTTTTTTAGAGCACAAAGTTAGAATCAATTTGTAAAATTTTGAAAATCATAATATTTTTAAAAAATTTTTATTTGAATTCTATGGATTTGCAGAATTAAAATAAAAAAAAATTTCATCAAATTAGGTCAAGAACTCATGGAGATATCTTTGGTGAAAGTTTTTGTAAACAATTTCAATGCAGCTTCTTTGTAATATTTTTTTTTGTATTTTCAAAATAACCTACTGTTCGGCGAAGATTTACAAAAAATTTTTCTATGCTAACTAAAAAAATTTTATAACAAGACTTGTAGCGCATGTCATTGACTAATAGAATCTCAGATTTCATGAAAAAATATTGAAAACTCGTGAAGATATTAACAGTTTTGTAAATTTGGACGTATACCTTTTCACAAATTTCCCCCTAAACTTCAAATGCTTCTAGAAGCAAGCACTTTCTCAAAATGAAACCTCCAAAACGTGACTTAGTAAGTTGATAGAATAGGTATTCAAGAGTCTTCAGTTAAAATTTCATCAAAAACAGATTAATATTGACGATGTTATGATAATTTTTCAATTTGCTTCCAGATTCGAAATTTTCTAAAATTTTCAATTTTGATGAAAACAGAAAAATCACCATCACAGGCTAGATTTTTACAAGTTCAAATGAAACAAGTTACTGCGCACTAATATAATCAATAGAGAATAGCTAAAATTTTGCTTTCTAAAATTTCAATTTATTTGGTTAAATATTCATTCTATAATAGCTTTTTTTCATTTGGCGCAGCTTCTTTATAATATATTTTTTGGAAATAGAAGAATCTTTTATCAAAGATATCTCTACAAGTTCTTGACCAAATTCGATGAAAATTTTTTTATTTGAATTTTATGGATCCATAGAATTCAAATAAAAAAAATTTTATCGGATTTGATCAAGTGGTTGCAAGGATATCTTTGATCAAAGTTTTAGAGAATTTCAAAACGCGTATCACATGACAGATACGTTTAAATTTTTGAAATTTTTGACAAAATTTGATCAAGGATATCTCTGCAACCACCTGATCAAATTTGATGAAAAATTTTTTACTTATTCTATGGATCCATACAATTTAAATAAAAAAATTTTCATCGAATTTGATTAGGTGGTTGCAGAGATATCCTGATCAAAGTTTGCTAAAAATTTAAACGTATCTGTCATGTGATACGCGTTTTGAAATTCTTTAAAACTTTGATCAAAGATATCTCTGCAACCACCTGATCAAATTCGATGAAAATTTTTTATTTAAATTGTATGGATCTATAGAATAAATAAAAAAATTTTCATCAAATTTGATTAGGTGGTTGCAGAAATATCTTTGATCAAAGTTTTAGAGAATTTCAAAACGCATATCACATGACAGATACGTTTAAATTTTTGACACTGCAACCACCTGATCAAATTCGATGTAAATTTTTTTATTTAAATTGCATTGATCCATAGAATAAGTAAAAAAATTTTCATCAAATTTGATCAGGAGGTTGCAGAGATATCCTTGATCAAAGTTTTGTCAAAAATTTAAACGTATCTGTCATGTGATACACGTTTTGAAATTCTCTAAAACTTTGATCAAAGATATCTCTGCAACCACCTGATCAAATTTGATAAAAATTTTTTTACTTATTCTATAGATCAATACAATTTAAATAAAAAAATTTTCATCGAATTTGATCAGGTGGTTGTAGAGATATCTTTGATCAAAGTTTTAGAGAATTTAAAAACGTGTATCACATGACAGATACGTTTAAATTTTTGACAAAACTTTGATCAAGGATATCTCTGCAACCACCTGATCAAATTTGATGAAAATTTTTTTATTTAAATTGTATGGATCCATACAATTCAAATAAAAAAATTTTCATCAAATTTGATCAGGTGGTTGCAGAGATATCTTTGATCAAAGTTTTAGAGAATTTCAAAACGCGTATCACATGACAGATACGTTTAAATTTTTGACAAAACTTTGATCAAGGATATCTCTGCAACCACCTGATCAAATTTGATGAAAATTTTTTTACTTATTCTACGGATCCATAAAATTTAAATAAAAAAATTTTCATCAAATTTGATCAAGTAGTTGCAGAGATATCCTTGATCAAAGTTTTGTCAAAAATTTAAACGTATCTGTCATATGATATACGTTTTGAAATTCTCTAAAACTTTGATCAAAGATATCTCTGCAACCACCTGATCAAATTCAATAAAAATTTTTTTACTTATTCTATGGAACCATACAATTTAAATAAAAAAATTTTTATCGAATTTGATCAGGTGGTTTACCCAATAATAGATGTTATAATTAAGTTTTTAGCAAATTACTATAAAATTTATATGTAATAATCCAACTTTTAGCAAATTTACTTGATTTTAGGGGTAGCAAAATCGTCCAAATTCATGCAGATCAGTTATGACCTATATGAGAGATGTCCAGGGTCCTAAAAAATCTAATATTAATGAAATGTCTGCTTATTTAAATAAAATTTAGAGTAGATGAATTTTGTTCTCCTAACAACTTTTTTTTGTATAAAATCATATTATTTTGACTTTCATAAATAGCAACTATTAATAATTGCATATAAAGTTTTTTAAAATTTATTATAAAAGATTTTATATACAATTATTGATTGTTGCTATATAAAAAGACAAAATAATACAGAGTATGGTAACATAGAGAAGCTGTCTGGTATCGCCCTCCCAAGTAACAGGTCTAGAGTTCAAATTCCACTAGAGATGAATTGGAAAATAGGCCTGTGTTATAGTAACATTTGTTCATTAATCGGTCGGGTATATTACCCGTAACCTTGGTACTACTATCTTGAATGGGAGCATTAGCTCAGTTGTGTAAGTTACATAGACAAATCCAAGGGACCAGAACAATTGAAACCCATTTGGCAAGTCCTGAGCAATTTTGACTGAAGACCAAAAAACCAGACGGAAAAAGCCCTATGGCAAGAGGGGACACCAATCTGGCGGGCGGAGTCATATTGGAGGAAAAGAACCTATGTTTCAGAATTAGGTACCAAGAAGAGAGAGCCCGTTAGGCACATAAAGCCAGGCTGACCAATCCTTCTGAGCTAACTGGTTTGGTAATTTGGGAGGGAATGTTAAAGATTGGAAGAAGAATTGGATGTGAGTACTGGGGATCGGAATGAACCTGTAAAGGCAAACAAAACTCACTAGCCAGTGAAAGGCTGAAGCATGGAGGCATGTACGTGTCAAGACCTAATGGCTCTGGGCGTACCCATATGGGAGTCTTTGGACATTAAGAAGTGCTGGGACCACCAATACAAGTATAGCTTGTACAAGTGCATGTAGTGATAGCAGGGTCCTCTGAGCCTCATGATGCCATCCAACTATATCAAGTACTGGAAGCATTTGTGAAACATGTCTGGTTACCTTGTCACCATAGAGGAAAGTGCAGTTGTTCGCATATTAAAGAATTCAAACCGTTAAATCCTAGGCCCAAAGTTGTGGGAACCCAGCTAGTTGCGGCAGCATGCAGGCTTGAGATACTTACCCAATGTGGTTTAGGCAGCTGCATGGCTTGAGATACAAACTCCTGAGAAGTATGCCAGTAGGGGATCTCAGGTATACCAATCTGAAAGCACTAAGCGCCTACCTGGCAACATACACCAAATTGGAAATGATGATACTAAGTAGTACTAAGTAGTGTGGGTAAAGTGGTGGACATGTGAATACCAATTGTTGGTTGGAGAGGGATGTACAAGCCAGGTCAGTCATAAAATGGAATATGGAAGGCTCTAGTAGGTTTTAGCTGTGGATAAATGGTTGTATAACCTAAAGTCCTAGTTCCAATACTTGTATATAATATGTATGTACTTTGGCAATATGTCAACTTACTTAGTATTAATAAAAGTTTGGAGCAGGAGCTACATCCGTGGTTCCCCCTAATATAAAAAAAAAAAGACAAATAATACTAAACAAATTAGATTTTTATGCAATAAGAAAGTTGTTCAGGCAATAAAATATATCTATTATAAAATTATTATATAAATCAGTTAATATTTTGTTAATATATTTTTTATTTTATATTTCTAAAAAAAATTACAAGTTTTTTTTTAACTATTTTTGTAAATAAGTAAAATAAAAAACAATTCTAATAAGAAGTTATCTGATTTGCATGAAAATTTTCGAGTAAATTTATTTTATCTTTTTTTACCAATTTTTTTATTGCAAAAAGCTAATTTAATTAATTTTTTTTTGGTGTTAAGGTGAGGTTTTGCCTTTATCTTTATTAATAAAATGTGTAAAATTCTTCATGGGGTTTCTCAAATTACAATTATTAATTATACAAGAATTAAGACTCAGACTATAGATAGAGTTATTTAATTTCTACCTAATTTATCTGCGACCTAAACCTACTAGAGTGGTTAAAACTCACCTAGATTTGAATATAGAGAATAGAGTTAGTTGGAGAACTATATTTAATCCAGTTGTGTGACCAGATTTCTATTTTTCTAAGTGCTAAGCCCAAAGGTGGGCATGTGCTATTGTTGTTTTCATGTTGTTGGTCTGGTAAGCCACAGATGCAGCTATAAGTATATAGAGTTCTGTTATAATACAGAGTATATAAAGGTTTGGTAGATATAGTATTGGGTTGGGGTAGAGCTTGTATAGATTTCCACTGTGCTAGATTTGTGCAGTATGGTTTCCATAATTGTTCGTGAATCCTTTGTGAAAGTAGTAGAAGAAGCTTAATAGTAATATTAGCTGCATTTTTATAAGAAGTATATTGGGATATAATATTGATAAGTGAATTTGGAATATAACTCTGGATTGTAGTATAAAAAGTTGTAGTATTGAATGGTGTAGATTGTGTAGGTGAAAGGCAATAGTGAGTTAAAAGATTGTTGCGTAGCTGTTGTAATTCATTGAGGGATAAGTCTGGTAGATCTGAAAAGGAGTATTGTATAATTATGTTTTGGATAATATTTGAGATACTGGTTAAGTTTGGGCAAAATAGCCAATGGAATCCGTGATCAGTTTGGTTGCATGTAATGCAGATAGGATGTATATTTGCAGAATTAATAGAAAGGAAATGTGAAATGGTAGGAAGCATGTGTAACATGCATTTAATGTGAAAGGATTTTGAGAGCTGAGCTGGAAATTAGTATAGTTGTAGGTGCGTTTATGATTGTGGTTGAGGTATAGTCAGGTTGCATTCCAATCTATTTGTTGGGCAATAGGAATGATTTGTTGATTCTATGTTGAGAGGACCACATAGCAATTGTATGTGCATTGCAAATATTTTTGATAGCACGACGTGTAGGTTGTTCTATGTTGTATTTTTTGTAAGTAAGACAAAAGGAAGGGTTGTATATATTGTGGGGTTGAAATTCTAAGATAGGAGAAAGATAGTGATTTTTTGCAAGTTCATCAGCTTTGTTATTGTATATATCATTACTATGTGCTTGTACTTTATGGAATATGATGTTTAGAGAGAGTGATATAATGAGATTAAGAAGAGTGTGCCAAATAGGCCAGTAGTTGTAAGAATATAGTTTGTTGTAGTTTTGTGTTTGTGAGGTTAGAGTATTGTATTTTGAAATAATGGATAAGGAGTCAGTATATATATGTATGTTACTATTTCGAGGACATGTGCTAATTGCTGATAATATAGAAACTAATTCTGCTTTGTATGATGATGGCCAATTTTGAATTTGTGCAGAAAAGGTATGAGAGATCTGGTTATCAAAAACCTGGATCCATGCGATTCCCATAGTGCATCTTGGATCAGAAATGTTAACAACAGAGCCATCAGTATAGAAGGAAAAGTTTGAGAGTATAGCATTAGATTGTGCTATAGTTTGAAGTTTTGAAGTGGCTGAGGATTTTAGAAAGATGTCTAAAATAGGGTTGCTATATATTGTAATTTGGGGGAGAGGTGGAATATTAATAAAATGACGAGAGGCAATAGAGTATAGTAGATCTAAGTAGTTAGCATTGAGTTGGAGTTTGTTTATAGATTGGGTATAGATTTTTCTACCAAGAAATTTAGTAGATAATGTAGCTGATATATCTAGAGTGCAAGTGTTTTGAATTCTGTTTGAGTTTAGAGTACATCCCGAGCAGGGAGTACAGTGTGCATTTGGTGTAGGATATAAGGATGTAATGCTAAGATCAGCGTGTATTTTCCAGTGTGTTATAGAGATTGTATTTGTAGAGTGATTAAAACGGCGAGCTTTTCCAATTATAATCTCTTGATCTAAGTAGGTTATTAGCCATGGTTTAGATTTGGGTTGAAGTGACCAGTTTGAAATGAGAGTGAATTAGTATTAGAGAGATGGAGGGAAGTATTAATTTGGCGAGTGGAAGTATTAGATAGGATTTTATTTTCAAGAGTACAAAACCAGGTTGGTTTTTTTCCTGATATAAGATTAAGAATTCTAGGAGAGATGTGTGGCCAAGCTAAAAGTGTTGCATTATCATAGGAAGTAAGTTGTTCTAAGAACATAATATATTTAAAACGTAGTTGACGTTTAAAGATTATATATTGGGGGTGGTTGTATAGTAAGGATTCGAGTGGGGTATAGGGTAAGTTGATAGTAAAGGGGCGTAGGATTTCAGAGTGTGCTGCAATAGAAAATTCAAGGTGCTTAAGTAATAAAATTATTTTGAAAGTAGTAGAATGTTTGTTAGGACCATCAATAAGAGGATTAGGATGTTGTAGTATATTAGTAGTAGACCATAAATTGTTTTGTAGCTGCTGTAGTTGAATATGTGTACTATTGCCAAGAAGGTATAGATCATTAAGCTGAAGCAAAAAAGCAGATGGATAGTATTGCAATTGTATATCCTAGATGTTTTTGATTCCATAGATATTGTGGTTTAGCATAGTACTATTGGGTGTGTTTCTTGCTAGTTTTGATTTATGCTTAGCAACAGTAAGATATTGGGAGAGGATTTTATTGCATATTGAATAGGTAAGAACAGTATTGTGTATACGATATTCGAGGATAGGTATAATAACATTGTTGATAATATAGCATGCTTGCTTATCTGTAACTAGTTTGGTATCAAGTGTGTTGTTAAGTTCAGTAGCTTCCTGAGCAATTTATTGTAGATTTGAGTGAGGTAGAGAACCAACACCCAAGAAACTTAAAAGGTGTTTTGGGAGTTTGGCATTGAATATTTTGGTGCATGAAGAAAATAGAAGGTGTATGTATAGAATTGGATACAAGTATAGATTTTTGTGGGTTAACTTTAATATTAGTCATTTGGTAAAATGAAGAGGCTGTATGCAAAATTTGCTCTAAATGCAATTGAGATTCTGCAATCCATAGAGTATCATCCATATATGCAAGAACTGGTGTTGATACTTGCATAGAATCAAAAGTTGGTGGAGAAATATAGTGTAGCCAAGATACGGAAGACTGATAACTAGTATAAGTATGAGAGATTTTGGTGATAACAGGGTCATAGTAAATACACCAAAATAGAGGTGTAATAGTTTCACCTTGATCAATTCCATCTTGAACTTCATAAGGAAGTGTAAGTCCAAGATTGGTTAATACTCTATTAGTTCTTGATATTAGGAGGTTGGTAAGGATTGTAGTAAGTTGCAATGGCATATTAAGTCTTTGGAGGAATAGAGCAAATAGGTCTATATTAACAGTATTATAATATGCTTTACTCATGTCCTGAGATAAAAGCCAGATTTCCTTTTGGTTGCAATTTGCATCTTTAATAAAGTTGTTGAGTATGTGGATAGGAATATTAGTGCTATTGCCAGGGAGTGCAATATAGTTGTGTGGATTAAGAATATTGTAAGAGGAAAATATAGAGTTTAAATGATTAGTAAGAATTTTTGTATATAGTTTTTTGATATGTTCAATTAGGTTAATTGGTCTAGTATTATGTAGGTGTCCATCAAAAGTTGGTTTTTTAGAAATAGGAAAAATGTGACCATCTTTCCATTGTTTGAGAATTGAGTCTGATATTAGACATCGGTTTAGTAGTGCTGTGATATCAGATATGGTTTGTGAACCAACATGTTTTAGCATTTCATAGCTAATTCCTGAAGAGCCACATGCTTTGTTGTTGGAAAAGTTGTTGATAGTACTGATAACTTCATCAGTATATATAGGTTCCAGGACTGGATTGTACTATTCTGGTATAATATTGTGTTTGGGGTTATATTCTGTTTGCCAATGAGTAGAAAAAATTTGTCAGTTATAAGCGTTATTTGCAGTCCATTGAGAGAAATATGATCGGATATGATTTTTGACTTCAAGAGGATCAGTAAGAATGTCTGTTTGAGTTTTTATATTATCAAAATGAACTGGGTCATTGTGGTGATTAAGAATACTGTTAATCATTTTGGTTGGATGAGTAAGTAATCTTTCACATCTAGTATTAATAGCTGTTTGAATATGCTGCTTAAGATGATGAGCATTTTCAAGATTTCTGGCATTATAGGGTTTTCCAGTATGTTTTGGTTTGGGTTAGCCAGATAGATAGATCAATTTGGTTAACAGGTATGGGAGGAATAGAGAATTGGTGTTTGGAGTTCATGTTCTGAATATGAGTGGATATTGTAGAAGGAATAGTTTGGTTATATGTTATTGCATATTTGATCTGTTGCATAATATTTCCAATAGCTTTAAGATCTTTGTGCAGTTCAGAGGCTTTAGGTGTAAAGGTATGATAAAAATTTCGAACTGTAAATTTTTGTTAGGAATAGTTTTAAGAGCAGCTGTAATAATGCTAGTTTGAATTTTGTGCCAGGTACATTCTAAAGATTCTTTTGAATTAGAGTGTAGAGGAGTATTGTGATAACTAATATTGTTTTGACATTGGGATGAAAACTCTTTCCATTTCTCTTGGTCCATTAATTTATATTGAAAGACTCTACGCTTACAACATGTTTTGTGACGAAGTTTTGAAGATAGTGCAAATGGAAAACTCCATTTGGAAATGAGGATTAAATGATCACTATGGGTAGTAGCTAGTGGTGAAAGAAGTGAAAAGTCTATAAAGTATGGAATTATAGAATCATGTGCCCATATATAGTCGATATGGCTACTTCGATTATTGTGTTGCCAGGTATGTTGGGTATTATTAGTATGATCAGCCAAATCAAACATACAGTTGCTATGGAGATAGGAAAGAAGTTTGGTTTTAGCAGTAGAGGTATTAGTAAGAAGAGGAGAAGTATTAAAATCGCCAAGGATTATAGGGTGTAAGTTTAAAGAGAGTGCTTGCTGTATTCATAAGATGATAGCTTCTTGAGATTGGTTACGTATATTTTGGTTAGTGGAGGAAAGGTAAATGGATATAATTCGAAATTTGAAATCATGTTTGAAAAATAGATTAATTGCAATTGCACCACCAGGAAGTGTAAGTATATTATGGATATGAGGTTTTAAAAGATTATTAATCATGCCCTCTGCTGAGTTGTTGAGGCAGGACCAAAAGTATGAGAAATGTTTATTGTTAAAGAGCTTTTTTGGTTTGGAGTCAGAAAGTTTTGTTTTGGTAATACTGCAAATTTGAATGTTATTAGACAAACAGAATTCTTTCCAAAGTTGCCTTTTAAGAGGAGTATTATAACCTTGACCATTGTGAGTAGCAATAATAAGGTCAAGAGCTGAAGGTGAGATATTTGGTTAGTGAAATTTGTTATTGAGTGATTTAAGTTCAATATCAGAGTAATGTAGTAAATCTTCAAAGGGTAGAAATATAGTGTGGTCTGGTATAAGATTTTCATATGAAAGGTATATGTGTGCTTCTGTAAAAATATGGTTGAATTGGGAATGTGGTTTAATAGAAATTTTTATATATTGTTTTGAATAAAACATGGGTAATTTTCTTGTATATAATGCAAGAAAGAACCCACAGTTTGTGGAGAATGGAGTGTTCGTAGTCCATGGTAGTAAAAAAAATTGTTATAGCATGCTTTTGGATTATATATTTCAAGAGGGTTAGGATTGGGATTGATGAAGAAGTTTCTTTCACTTATAGAGTTTGTAGGTAGTTTAATTTCTTTATCACTGAAGTCTTTTTCAAGTAAGGATTCATCATAAATTTCTGATATTGGGTAGTTGTTAGAAATGGAAGTAGTTAGTGATAGGAAGTATTAAAAGAGAGTTGTACTTCAGAGGGAGATGAAGATATGGTATCTGAAGTATTGTACAGTCAGACCTCCATAAATGCACATCATCGGGACCAGCTCTAGCAAGTGCATTTAGGGAGGGCTGCAATTAGAGAACACTAGTAAAATCACAATATGACTTTATCACATAATAAATATGGCTTTAGTAGCCTGGAAAAAATAGATTTGATTGGCTAATAATCACGTGGATGCATTTATGGAGGGAGTTTTTATAAGTGGGCCGGACAATTGGTGTGCACTTACAGAATAAAGAACATGCATTTATCTATAAGTCCCACTATGGGCCTGGGGTTATATCATGCATTTAAGGGGGTGCTGCATTTAGGGAGGGTGCATTTAGGAGGTCTAACTGTAATTGTTTTCTGTAGAAGCACTTGCCGTATACTCAGTTCTCACAGTTGTGCAAGAAGCTAAAGTCTGCTCAGTACGTTGAGTCTGACCGTCATTAATTAGTTCTTCCACGTAAGCTGATTTAATTAATAAAATTGCAACTTTTCTATATAGAAACTATCTATTTTTATATATAAATGTGATTGTGAAAAAGTAATTTTTTTATTAAAATTAGGCAACAAATTCTAAAACAATAAATGCCTATAAATATAATTGTGACTATATGGAGGTGTTTTAATATAAATAAATGGTAGGTAATTATTTAGAGGGCAACTGTATTTGAATTAATTTAGTTAATAGTTAATCTCTTATTCTGTACCATTTTATTAATGAGATAGTCTCTTTTAGTTAAATAATAACTATAAATATAATGATAATTTGTAAATCGAAGATTTTACTATATTTATTTATCTTAATAATTTTTACATGTACATATGTGCAAGTAAAAATTTTTTTTATATGCACACATGTGCAAGCAATGAATTGTTTGTGCATCTAAAACCTGTATATTACTTGCATTTGTGCAAGTAATTTTGGATCTGAATTTTAAACACTGCGTAAAACTACCTATGAATTAGCCATTCATGAGACGAAAGTTCGTGTAGAATGTTTCTTGGAATTTTTGGTGACCTCCAAACCAATATGACCTTTAGATTTCATACATAATTTAAATTTATCAATATCATACTTAAATTTTATAGATTTAATATTACACTTTATAATAATCTTTTTATATATGCCAACTTTAATTTACAAAAAATATCTTAAATTTATAATTGTAATACCAATGTATATATCCTACTTAAATAGCGTCTCATGACAATCCCGCATGTGCTAGCACGGTTGAAATATACAGTATATATATATCCTATTTAAACCATTTTTCTTACAAAAAAGCGTTAAATATAGTTGTATCATACGGTGGTAATATCTGATATGGTTTGAATTATACAGTAATATAATAATTAATAAAATTAATTTAAAGTGATTAACTGTTCAATTATATAATGGGAATTAAAAATGCGCGTAAATCTGAGTTAATCATACGATCATATAAAGTAGGCGCCCTTCTATATATAATTCGATATTTAAAATATTGATTTCCTTCATTATAAAATAATGCCCATGTGCTAATGTCTCCTTTATGCGATACGATTGGTCAATCTTGCATATTTGTGCATAAACTAATAGCGTTGCATAGATCGCAGGTAGGAATTTGAATTACAGTGATATGCATAATGATAACGTATTATTTTAAACTTACAGTCCGTTACAAGTGTCCTGTTCATGTGACGAGAAAATGAAGTATACTTTTTTTTTTTAAATCGTCGCTATTTTCAAATTACATATGAATCACTTGCTTGGTAAGCATGAGTGTATATATGAATTTAACCTGTTTATTTGTTAATTTTGATATTAGTGTAACGACTATATAATTGATGTTGCTGAATTTGGTAGATAATGTGGCAGATTATAATGAAATCCAGATTAAAATGAAATTATAGTATAAAATCTCAAAAACTAAATTTTTTTGGAGTGCATTTTTTAGAGTTAGGGTTAGTTTTAAAGAAAATTATAATAAACAAGTATTAGTGGGTTTTAGAAGGCTAGCAGGTTAAGTAGAAAATGTAGATTTCATTTTAAATTATGATCTGCGACAGATAACGTTATGAAAATAAAAAAAATTCAATTGCATTTTTGTCCAAAAACAGTAATCTGAATGTGGGTAAACTTGATACAGTCAACTCTTTCTATCCTTGAGTCTAGCCAAAAAAAAGTTCGCTATAAGAAACTATGGCTTTTTTTATACCAAACTATTAAGAAATTTTAAATTTTTGAGTTCATTATATCCAGAGTTCATTATAACGAGGTTTTATATCAAGAGTTGACTGTATAAGATGATCACTTGTGACAATTACATACCAGGAACGCTAGTATATGGTCTGGTCTAATTCATATATTGTTTTTATGTATTAAGTTAGATATGCGATGATCGACATTATTTTGATCGTAAAAACAAATTGGACTAATATAATAAATTATTTTATTAATCTATATTTGATTATTACGTATTAAAGATTTTTTTAATTTATTAAAACTTAATTAATTACATACTTAATAATCCCATGACAAAAAGCTTATTTTAACAAATAGATAGTAATAATCCTAAATAATAAAACTTAATTTCTTAATAAATACATAGTGTTAATTGATCATCTGAAACTTCTATATTAACTGCAGTTTTACTAGTTTTCAATTTGATAGGCTTTTGTTAATATCAGTTATATTATAAGGTTTGCTTGTATATACGTCTTTCAAATTTTCCTTAATTATTGGCAATTTTTTATTAATCTTATCGCTTTCTAAAAATTGTCTTCTAATTAACCTTTTATTCTTTCTAAAAATATTTGACCATTTATTCAGTTTCATAATTATTTTTCTAAACATTGAACACTTGTTTTCAGCTTCACTTCCAATAATATTTAACCATTCATTAAGTTTAATAATTATTTCACTAGATGTTGGACGTTTTCCTGGATTCGAATCCATGCATTGGTTTGCTAATTCAATATAACAATCAGGAGTTCCTGGTCCAAATTTTGGCCGTAGTCCTTTACGAATTTTTGTTACGAGGTCGATATCAAATTTATAATTATTAAAAGGTCTTTGACCAGTTGTTATTTCTACCATGATTATTCCGAATGAGTAAATATCTGAAGCTTTAGTATATGGTTGTTTTTGAAAGAGCTCCGGTGCAATATAAGGTAAAACTCCATGAATACGTTCTTCTTGTTCCTTTTCATCAAACGGTTTTGATAAACCTAGATCAGTAATATATGCTTCATAATCTTCTTTCAACAGAATATTTCCAGGATGAATATCTCGATGTAAATACTTTTTAGAATGAATACGATCAAGATTGGATATAATATCACGGAGTATCATTAATTTAAGTTTCCATTTAAATTTAAGGATATCAGTAAGGTTTTTGCTCAATGATCCGTATTTTGCATAACTAAGCACCAGAATGTAATCTTTTGTTTTTCATCTCTTGATATTCCTAAATATTGATTTAAACTATGGCAAGCTTTCAACTAAAAAAACAAAATAAATTAATATTTAACCAAATTTATTATTTAAAAATAAAAATAATATACCGGTAAATAATATTCAAAAATATTAATTTAATACCTCTTTTATAAATTGTTTTCTGTTTTTATTTGAATCTTTTACAAGTTTAATTGCCACTTCTTCATATGTTCAACAGTTATTTAAATATTTTGTTTTGAAAACAGTAGAAAAGGCTCCTTTACCTATTTCTTCAACATTTATAAAATTTTCAAATGGTATCCAATGAAAATATTCTTTTTTTTTGCTAGTGGTATATTGTTCAGTAATAGCTGATTTTAAATACCATTCAAAAAGCAATATCTATGTTCTTTTCAACAACAAGTCCTTTTTGATAAAATTCGCCAACAAGGTACATTCCATCAGCGAATCCCATCTCTGCTGATTTTTTATAATATTCGAACACTTTACATTCATCTTTTATAGCTCCTTTTCCATAATGATAACAATATCCTACATTACACGCCCCTATATCAAGCCCCATATCCGCAGATTTTTTATTATATTCGAATGATTTATATATATTTTTTTTGACTCCAAGTCCGTTTCCATAACAATAAGCGACTTCATTTGTTCCAAGAACATCACCCATGTCAGCAGATTTTTGAAAATATTTGAATGCCTTATATCCATTCTTTTCAACTCTGATTCCATTTTGATAACAACTCCCAACTTCTCTTATTCCTTTAACATTTCCCATCTCCACAGAATTTAGATAATATTCGAATGCATTCTTTGCATCCTTTTCTACTCCAAATCCTCTATAATAACATTCACCGAGTGCATATATATCTCCCATTTCTGCTGCTTTTTGATAATACATGCATGCTTTACGCGTATTCGTTTCAACTCCGATCCCATAATCATAACAGTATCCAACATTACAAGTTCCAGCAGCGTCTCCCATTTCTGAGGATTTGTGGTAATAAACAAATGCCTTACGTAAATCCCTTTCAACTCCGATTCCATAATAATAACAATTTCCAACACAACATGTTCCAGCAGCGTTCCCCATCTCGTCATCTTTAAGATATAAGTTCAAACGTCTTACGGTCATCCTTTTCTATGCCAATACTTTTTTGATAATTATCTGCAAGCTTATTAATTCCTGATGATGTCGATTGGTCCATGTTAAGGTATGAAAAAATTATCCGCTTGTCAATTTGATATTTTCTTTTAAAAGGATTTAAAGTTTAATTAAGTAGATTATGGTTTTACAATGGGTTTCACACAAATTAATCGGTTAGGTTACGTTACGTTGATCATTTTTATTATGATTTTTCGACGATCTATCTCTGATCATTGCCTTTTAAAATTAAGTTTGAGCATGTGCATACTTGCTTATTGATTTTCGTGACCCGCCACATTTCCTTTTAAGTGGGTCTGCTAAAGCCTTGTACCCATGTGACTTATATATGTAGATCAGCCAATCCGAATCATGAAATTTTGTTTACACGAAGAAGCCAAAAATCAAAAAAACGCAAAATATAAAAACGATAGTCTAAACCCGTTTGCTGCATTAATAAAAATGTAAAGAAGGCTATTTTACCTATATATATAGCCCCCTAATCATAACTAAAATTTCAGAAGTCACGTGGGTACAAAGCTTTAGTGATCTCTCCCTCCTGATTAGCTATCTTAGATCAGCTGAATTTCATACTATCAAAGCATCCAATCATTACCAAAACTCGAACACTTCGCACGGTGTACTACATTCCTGTTATATCATTCCGTTCCTAAAATATCCGTGTGAAACCCCATTGTGACACCCTGATCTACTTATGTCAAATTTTAGTACAAGTTCTAGTTTTGTGTAATCCGATTTATCCATATGATCCTGTGTAAAATTCAATCCGTATTGGTATACTTACTTAAAAAAAAAATTTATAGTTTGAACTTTAAATCCTTTTAAAAGAAAAATATCAAATTGGCAAACGGATATTTTTTCATGTTTAAACCTTCAATATGAACCAATTGGCATCATCAGGAATTAAAAAGCTTGCAGATAATTATCAGAAAGGCATTGGCATAGTAAAGGATGACCGTAAGACGTTTGAACTATATCTTAAAGATGACGAGATGGGGAACGCTGCTGGAACATGTAGTGTTGGAAATTGTTATTATTATGGAATCGGAGTTGAAAGGGATTTACGTAAGGCATTTGTTTATTACCAAAAATCTTCAGAGATGGGAGACGCTGCTGGAACTTGTAATGTTGGATACTGTTATAATTATGGAATCGGAGTTAAAACGAATCGGCGTAAAGCACACACATATTATCAAAAAGCAGCAAAAATGGGAGATAAATTTGCACTTGGTGTATGTTATGTTAATGGATTGGAGTAGAAGAGGACAGGAAGAAATCATTCGGATATTTTCTGAAATCTGCAGAGATGGGAAATGTTAAAGGGATAAGAGAAATTGGATGTTGTTATCGATTTGGAATCGGAGTCGAAAAGAATGGATATAAGGCATTCGAATATTATCAAAAATCTGTTGATATGGGTGATGTTATTGGAATAAATGATGTTGGTAGTTGTTATGCAATTGGAATTGGAGTTGAAAGAGATAGATATAAAGCATTCGAATATTATAAAAAATCTGCGGATATGGGGAATTCTGCGGGTGTGTATAACGTAGGAGATTATTATCATCATGGAAATGGAGTTATAAAAAATGAATGTAAAGCGTTCGAGTATTACAAAAAATCAGCAGAGATGGGATGGGCTGATGGAATGTACCGTGTTGGCGAATTTTATCAAAATGGAATTGTTATTGAAAAGAATATAGTTATTGCTTTTGAATGGTATTTAAAATCAGCTATTACTAACAACCTTCTATAAGCAGAAAAAAAGAATATTTTCATTGGATACCATTTGAAAATTTTGAAAATGTTGAAGAAATAGGTAAAGGAGCCTTTTCTACCGTTTTCAAAACAAAATATTTAAATAATTCTGGATTATATGAAGAAGTGGCAATTAAGCTTGTAAAAGATTCAAATAAAAATAGAGAACCATTTATAAAAGAGGTATTATATCAATATTTTTTGAATAGAATTTTTATTTTTTAAAAATTATATCTGATTAAAGATAATAATTTATTTGTCTTTTAGTTGAAAGCTTGCCATAGTTTAAATCAATATTTAGGAATATCAAGAGATGAAAAAACAAAAGATTACATTTTAGTGCTTAGTTATGCAAAATACGGTTCATTGAGCAAAAACCTTACTGATATTTTTAAATTTAAATGGAAACTCAAATTAAAGATACTCTGTGATATTATATCCAATCTTGATCGTATTCATTCTAAAGAGTATTTACATCGAGATATTCATCCTGGAAATATTCTGCTGAAAGAAGATTATGAAGCATATATTACCGATCTAGGTTTTTCAAAACCTTTTGATGAAAAGGAACAAGAAGATCTTATTCATGGAGTTTTACCTTATATTGCACCGGAGCTCTTTCAAAAACAACCATATACTCAAGCTTCAGATATTTATTCATTCGGAATAATCATGGTAGAAATAACAACTGGTCAAAGACCTTTTAATAATTATAAATTTGATACCGACCTCGTAATAAATATTTGTAAAGGACTACGGCCAAATTTTGGACTAGGAATTCCTTATTGTTATATTGAATTAGCAAATCAATGCATGGATTCGAGTCCGGGAAAACGTCCAACATCTAGTGAAATAATTATTAAACTTAATGAATGGTTAAATATTATCGGAAGTGAAGCTGAAAACAAAATTAAAAGGTGTTCAATGTTTAGAAAAATAATTATGAAACTGAATAAATGGTCAAATATTTTTAGAATGAATAAACGGTTAAATAATATTGGAAGGGATACATCATTAAATATTATTGAAAGTGAAATCAAAAATAAAATTAAAAGACAGTTTTTAGAAAGTGATGAGATTAATAAAAAATTGCCAATAATCAAGGAAAATTTAAAAGACATATATACAAGTAAACCTTATAATATAACTGATATTAACAAAAGTCTTTCAAAACTGAAAACTAGTAAAACAGCTGTTAATATAGAAGTTTCGGATGATCAATTAACACTATGTATTTATTAAGAAGTTAAGTTTTATTATTTAGGATTATTACTATCTATTTGTCTTTTTGTCGTGGGATTATTAAGTATGTAATTAAGTTTTAATAATTTAAGCAAATTCTTTATTACATAATACAAAAAAAAAATAGATTAAAAAATAGTTGATTATACAAGCACAATTTGCTTCTACGATCAAAATAATGCTTTTATTATCTATACAAATTTATATGTTTGGATAAATATATGTTACATATTACAAAAATATTATAAGACTCAATATCAATTTATCCCTCTAAATTTATGTTTTAAATATTCATCATCATCATCATGAGATATGTAATTTACAAGAATAGAATTTACTAAGTAAAAAATATTTTTTTTTAAATATAATAAATATATTTCTATTTTATTAAATTTTTATCATTTAATGAAATAAACGATTAAATTTATAGTTTATATAGTTAGTATTAGATAATTTTGTATGAATTAATAGGCCGATCATTCGATTTACCATATTCTTTGATAACCTTGTATTTTATGTCTTTCAAGAGGTGCCATAGCATGCTTGTCTGTACGCATCAATGACAGCATCATTAAGTTTGTTTGTGAAATAAATGATACCTTCTTTTTTTTTTGAGTCTGATAATATTTTATTATACATTTTACAAAAACCAGGTTTTTGTAATCAACAATTAAGTATAAAAATGAGTTGGTTGTATGACATGGGTCTGATGCGATACCAATAATTAGCACAAGGTTGCGCTCCAAATAATTTTGGATGACTACTCCGGAATTTAAATTTTCTCAATCCATTATTGGCTTACGTATGAATAGACGTTGATTGTGATTTTAAAAATATGTATGCCACTTTTTAATCGTTAAACTACTTATTCTTTTATTAAATAAATTTTTCAATAATTTTTCTAGTGAACATGTTTTTTTTTTTTTGATTTTTATAACTCCCTACGGAGACGCTCAGTGGCGTACTTTAAAGTGAACATGTTAATTAAGGCTATTTAATAACTTTTCTATGTTAAAAAAATCAACAGATTTTATATTTTATTTAATGAAACAATTTTTTAAAAAAACTAAAAACTTACAATTAAACTTCTTTTTTTATGCAGAAGCTCTATACAATATAACAAACCTCTCTATATAAACTTTTTTCAATATAATTTTTTCGTTATAGAAAAGTTTTCTATGATTTATTTTTGACAATAAAGGCAATGTTAAAGACTATTTAATGAATTAAGATATATTTTCTTTATGATAATACTAAATCGTTTAGAGAATATCTTATTTTGATTAATGGTTTATATATATATTCCTATTTGGTTGCATAATTATTAGACAAGTTTGTTATAATGTTAAATAAATTGAAGTAGAATTATGTACATAATATTGATGATTAAGTTTATGTTTTTTATAATAGCCTTTCTAGTTGAGAAATTGTCAAAAAAATTATTATTTCTAGGTCAGAATTATTATATGAAACAAGTAATATTAGATTGTCAAATCTTATTATTTCAGCTATAAGTTTTTAGCATCTTAGATTCTTATTATGTATTTTTGAAGAAAATTTACTATTATTAATTATAAGATCAAGAAAGCAAAATTATTTCATTATAGAATAAAATTTGAGTTTTGTGATAATTGTTATAAAATTAGTAGAGACATTGGAAAAGGATAGAGTAGTAATATTAGATAGGTTTTGTATTAATAAAATATTGGGTTATTTCTTTTTAGCTAGCTGCAAGCAGTAGAAAGTAGTTTATGATAATTTGCTAGCTTGTTTGGGTTTGAATATAGTTCAAGGGCATGCATATTTTGTTTAAAATATATCATTTTGTAAAAAAGTTAGTATGTTGTAAATAGATTTAATTTTGAAACATGGTCTAATAAACATGTTATATAGACTAGGAAAACGGATACCCATTAGTGTCCGAAGCCAAGAATAGCTGATCTGTGTCGATTTCTATAACTAATTGGCTGCACGTACTGGAATCCAACACAAAATCGTGTCTATTGCTGTACTATAGAGTCCTCGCTACGCTTCAGATAATAAAAAAAGATATTTTTTATGCTATAATAGATTTATCTTTTGAGATATATTTAATAAATCTTTTAGTTTTAGAGTTTTATAGCTTTTGAAGATAACTATAGTGCAGATGGCTTTAACTCTGTACAAAAATTGCTTTACAAAAAATACTACTCCTCTTTTAAAAATTTATAAAATGCAAAACTAATCCACAAGTTTTGTTCTTTATAACCTAAAGATAAAACATGTAAAATAACATGGATCCATTTATGTTTTGTTACATTTTGGTGAAATAGTATTTTAGAAAAATAAATTTTAAAAGCTCCTATAACTATCAGTAAAATGTGTGTCGATAAAATATAGTGTTTAGAGTGATTATTAATAAAATAATATGGATGTTAGATTTAGATCAATTTATAAAAAATATCCAAATTTTCTGATCTCTTTGTAATTAATAATTTATTTATGCAATAATTCTTATAGTATCTCATTAAATAGAGATTTCTGGTTAATATTTTAATTACTATAATTGTTAAAATCATATTGGTGAATATACAGATCTTAAATTGTATTCTCTATAATACCTCAAATATTAGTAGCAAGCAATTAATATGATTTTTTTGCCAATAAATTAGGGAGTAACAATCCAATATATATTACACTATATTTAATTGTATCTATTGCACTTTAAATTTTCTTTATATGTAAAATATATATATAATAAAAAAATTTATTTTTTACTACTAAAATTTGGATATTACAGAGAGCACAATTTAGAATTAATCCAGGACCAATTCTGCAAATCTGCCAATATCAGATATCTTGAATTACTATAGTTATTAAGAGATTGTTTTTTTCTAAGGCAGGTGGAGTCTGCAATCATTGTTGCAATGCAAGGATCTCTTACTTGGAGATTAGGCACCATGGCTGCAATTATAGTACAAGGACTGCTTGTTTGACTTTGTGACTATGGCAGCAATTAGTGCTCCTACGGACCGGACTCAAACCAGACTTTAGTCAAGTCTGAGTCTGGTCTGATTTTCGGACCGGACTCAGACTTTTATATTTAGCTTTTTAGTCAAGTCTGAGTCTGGTCTGGGTCTGGTCCGAAGTCTGCAGACTGGTCTGAATCCGAATATATTTACATGTATTTTTCGGTGCTGAACAGTTTACTTAGTGCATTTTGTTAGAATAAATTAGTAAAATTTTATGAATAATAATATTTTATAGAATTTTATTAATAAAATTCTAAAAAATCTTAGAATTCGCAAATTTTTATTAAATAATTCTAACAAAATGCACTAAGTAAACTTGTTCAGCACCTAACAATGTATTAAAACGGCTTATTTGTTTTTATTTTACTTGAAATTTAGAGATTTGATGCACAATTTTGGATTTTTGATCAAAAAGTCAAATTTTAACATCTTATCTCAAAATTTCAAGTACAATAAAAACAAGCCTGCCAAATTAATGTATTTTTAGGTGCTGAACAAGTTTACTTAGTGCATTAAGTTAGAAAACATTAGTAAAATTTTGTGAATCATAAGATTTTATAGAATTTTATTAGTAAAATTCTATAAAATCTTACAATTCACAAAATTTTATTAATTAATTCTAACAAAACGCACTAAGTAAACTTGTTCAGCACCTAAAAATACATTAAATCGGCAGGATTGCTTTTATTTTACTTGAAATTTGGAGAAAAGATGCATAATTTTGGATTTTTGATCAAAAAAGTCAAATCTAAGCATCTTTTCTCCAAATTTCAAGTAAAATAAAAACAACCCTGCCGGTTTAATATATTTTTATTGCTGTACAAGTTTATTAAGTTAGAAATAATTAGTAAAATTTTGTGAATCATAAGATTTTATAGAATTTTATAGTAAAATTCTATAAAATCTTAAAATTCTCAAATTTTTATTAATTAATTCTAACAAAACGCACTAAGTAAACTGGCTCAGCACCTAAAAATACATTAAATCGGCAGGGTTGTTTTTATTTTACTTGAAATTTGGAGAAAAGATGCATAATTTTGGATTTTTGATCAAAAAAGTCAAAATTAAGCATCTTTTCTCCAAATTTCAAGTAAAATAAAAACAACCCTGCCGATTTAATGTATTTTTAGGTGCTGAACAAGTTTACTTAGTGCATTTTGTTAGAATTAATTAATAAAAATTTGTGAATTTTAAGATTTTATAGAATTTTACTAATAAAATTCTATAAAATCTTATGATTCACAAAATTTTACTAATTATTTCTAACTTAATGCACTAAGTAAACTTGTTCAGCATCTAAAAATACATTAAATCGGCAGGATTGTTTTTATTTTACTTGAAATTTGGAGAAAAGATGTTAAAATTTGACTTTTTTGATCAAAACTCCAAAATTGTGCATCAAATCTCTAAATTTCAAGTAAAATAAAAACAAAATAGCCGTTTTGATACATTTTAAGGTGCTGAACAAGTTTACTTAGTACATTTTGTTAGAATTAATTAATAAAAATTGCAAATTATAAGATTTTATAGAATTTTATTAATAAAATTCTATAAAATCTTATGATTCATAAAATTTTACTAATTAATTCTTACAAAATGCACTAACTAAACTTGTTCAGCGCCAAAAAATACATATATTATATTTCAGACTCAGACCAGTCTGCAGACTTCGGACCAGACCCGGACCGGACTCATAGTTGAGTCTGAGTCTGGTCTGAAGTCTGAAATTAGTAAAATTTAGAGTCTGAGTCTGGTCTGATCCCGGACCGGACCTAGGAGCACTAGTAGCAATGTAAACTCTTATGTTTGGTGATTAGGCTTATAGCAATAGTAGTGCAAGAACCTTTGTTTGGTAGTAAGTGCAACAGTGATCGCAGTGGATGTAATTAGGCTTAATAGTAATAGCAATACAAGGACATGATATTTCAAGAGTAGGCTTCATGACAATATTAGTAAAGGGTCGTAACTTGGTACTACAGACATGATAGCACTGCAATAATGATGCAAGGGCCCTTCATTTTGTAACTAGGTCTGAAGCTGCAAAAGTAATATTGGAATTGGTTAGCCCACTGGCCAGTGAATCTCAGACCTCAATGAAAGCAATGCAGGACCTCATTTTGAAATTAGGCCCCATGATAACATTAATGAAATGACCCAATGTAAGGGACTCCATGACCTATCGTTGGTGTTTGGGCTCCACATTTTCAATGACAGTGCAAGACTTCTTGTTTGTGATTAGACTCCAAAGAATACTCACATGCCACTGTATATAATACTACATAGCTAAGTCTTGTTTCACTATAAATCCTCTTGCAGGGTTGTGAATAGACAATAGACAGTCTGATGGTCTAATTATGTCTAATCAAAGCCATTAGACAATAGACAAATAAAAATATAGTTTAAAGTAATTTGATTGGTTAGTTTAAGAAATTATGATCTGGCTAATATAAGAGCGATGAGCCAATAGACAAGTTAATTTATGAATCATATTGTCTAATTAAATTTTTATTTAAATAGACATTGTCTATTCTCAACCAAATTGAATAGACATTAGACAATTAGACCATTAGGCAATTAGGCAATTGAATTTTTTGATTAGACTATGTCTATTAACAACTCTGCTCTTGGATGCATTTTCCCATGCAACAGATACAATGGATAAGTCAGTATTAGGCTGCAACGACATTTATGCAATAAATATGTAACTTGTTATGAAATATGAATAATCAATTTAGACGAAGTATTTGATGTAGATACCAAAGGATTTCAACGTAAAGCCTGTTTTGATAACAATATATATATGTTTTTCCTTTTGATTTGACCGAGCAATACTCATGAAAATATTATAATTGAAGCATTCAAATAACAACTTACTTTTTGTATTTATTTGTGCAAATTTGGCAAGAAGTTTTTTTTTAGCCTGTAAAACTTGCAAAAATTGGATGATATATTGTTATAATTCGATTAGAAGTTAGTCGACCTAATTGACTTGGCCAGCTAAATGAGCCAATTTTTCGAAGTTAGCTTTTAATAAAAATAGGTTTGATCATTATTTATTTTATTGTATTTACATTATAGAATTCTATGGATGCTGCATTGTAGATGTGGTTCGGGCTTCAACTTAGATATGAATAAAATTTATCATAAATCATTTCTTATCGCGAAATTTGGATAACGTTTTGACCAATTAGCGTGATCAAAGATCGCTTTATATTGGATATGGGCACCAGGCTCATCATGCACAATTAGATTAAATCATCCTTACCTGTATTGCTACGATTAATATACGTTAACATATGCAAGTCATGGGCAGCATGCACATCATGCACGTCGTATATAATACGCACGATTAGCACAGAATGGCTCAAAATGTTCAAAATGTGCGTATTTGTAAGCGTTAGGTAACTAATAGAGTCGTTACCCGGTTTATGTTAACACGGTTCTCTAATTTGTAACCCAAGTCAAATACATTCACTAAACTAGGAAAAGCCGAAAAAACCGATTGTGAGGCAATGTGAATGGTAACTATAGTTATATAATTTTTTTGTTTTATCAGTTTTAACTATTATTTACCTTTTATCGGTTTAATCGACAAAACTAAGAACATAGTGATGATAAAACGTTATGTTGGCATTACTGGTTAATACCAAGGGAAAACTAGGCTTCGATTATATAATAGAAAGTCTATTTTCCCTTGATATCACCCATTTATGAAATATGACCATGTCTGTCTTGTGCGTAGGATATTTTAATTTACCGACAATGTTAATCAAATTGGATGCAATCGTAGTGAGATATTGTTAACAAAAACTTTTTTTAAGAAATTTGATTGGTGATAGCTATAACATATATGCAACCAGTTTTCACCCGGATTACCGATCTCAAGTTATACGTGTGACCCGGGTTAAGAAATTGCATTAGGTCTAACCACTAGTGTTTAAGCATAGAATGGCTCTTTTAGGCCTCAATTACTTATATTAGGTGACAACTAATAAAATTATTTTTGAGTTTACATAAGCTGGTCGTACTGGTCTTACGCTGCACAGCTATCTCTTATAGAATTTTTTATGGTAATTCATGATAGATATCATAATAATTCTAACACAAACTAATTCAACATTAATTACTCCATGAATTGCATTAGTGGATAAGTTTTGTACCGGAATTTTTACCGTGAATTATGACAGAAATAACATTTATTTTAATGCTAACTAACATAGTCTTCATTATACACTGTGTATCGCAATAATAACTTTTGTAAGAATTTTTTGCTGTGATATGAAGATGTTAAATAAGATGAGTGGCGTGAATTCGCCACCCATCGCATTAGTTTCTAATAAAGAAAGCTTAATAACGTGCTAATGAATTAGCTTATTCAAATTCGTTATCTAACGTTCCTGGTTTTATTGTGTCGCGCAGCTACCTTATTTATATCTTCAACTAACGCAGAACAAAAAAAGGATAAGGGTGCACAGATTTTTTTGCACTTTATAATTCGATCACCACTAAGCATATTTTGTTTTTTTTTTTTTTTTAAAAAAATTTAAAATTTTTTTAATTTATTTAAACTTATGATACCTGACGAATGAAATTATACGTCATTGAAATTTACGCCTTAACATTAAATTTATATTTTTACACACTTAGTTTATTTACACAAATTTAATTTCCCTTTATTGTTAGTTCACTCGCGAAAATACTGAAATAAGTAAACTCATATATTTATCATTTTGTTAGAAGTTTTGTTGATAATTTACAGATTTAACTAATTGTCAATAGGACATTCATCAATAATTTCATTTAAGATCAGTTTTGAAATCTATTAAGTCAATAATGAAATAACATCCTTTTGAAACAATTTAAGGTTTAGTGTATCCGGAGTTTATTATCTAGAAGCTTAATTGATTGTATCTGGTTTATATTACTTCCTGAGTCAATTTGTCAAGGTTTCATAAATTTAAAGGCTTTGTCAAGGGTTTAATCAATTTGTTATGGGTTACTTTAATTCTTCATAGGTTTTGTCTATTCGTCATAGGTTTCGTCTATCGTCGTCAATCATCAAGGTTTCGTCATGATGAAACCATGATTATATCATTCTTCATGTCAAAAATAATCTCGTTAGGCATCATTATTTAAAACGTAATATATATGCAGTATTATTAATATTTAATATAATTTTTTAAAATTAGAAGTATTTTATTAAATAAGAATGGGCCAAATACACGACAGAGATGGTTACGTTATTGATGCAGATTTTATTTGGGGACGTCTAAAGCCGTATATTTTTGATGTTTTAATTAAAATTAGGTAAGGATTAGTTTGGGTTTAAGGTTAGGACAAGTCTTATAGTAAAATTGTCCTCCTAATTTTTTATTAATGCGTCGAAATCAGGTTAAGCTGTCGGTTCTTTTTTTTTCTCTATTTTTGTCTTTCGAGCTGATCAAAATAAACAATTTTATTTGCCCTACGTAACATGATGAGCACGATGCCTGTCGTATTACAATCATCATGATCGTTACACAATTAACACCACAGCATCTCATATATATATGCTGTGATATTTATTTATCCAGTCTGTATTGGAGTTTTTCAACATTTCAGTGCGACAATGTCGCGTAGCTACTTATATGATAATGTGTCGCAGTCCCGAAATGTCAATATTATGATGATAAGTTTTAAGAAACGAAATTTATTAATGTAAAAAGTATTATATGATCATATTGCTAATTAAATAATAGACTTTTATATATAAAGGTAAATGCGCAATCAAGTTCGGAAATAAAAAACGTTTTTCCAGTTAACAATATCTACTTTACCCGTCCTACACTTCACCAAAACATCGGTTTTGTGAACAGCTAGTTCGTAAGTAGTATTATGGTCACCAAATACATGGTCCTAGAAAACAAAATTTAAAATTAACTTTAATAATAAAAATACAGTCAATAAATTTAATTATACCTGAGGTGAGTTTAAAATAGTCACAGCATTACTAAAGCAATTAAGTCTACCTACGACATATTCTGAAAAGGTTTAATTGGATTAGAAATTATTTACAGATAGATAAATATATATATATACGTACCATCGTCTGCTTCATTTGTTCCATCCCATGACACTCCTACAATAATTTTAGACGAATTAACTTTATTGACGGTAAATGTTGTGGGTACTAATTGTTTTATTTCTACATAAGTAGAAGAAGTAACGAGAAGCAGAGAAAAGAAAAATACAATGATGAATATAGATTGGTTATTCATATTCATAAATTAATTCAGGTTTATAATTTGTTTTTGTGATGAGAATGGTAGAACAAAGTGTTTATATAAGAATGGCTACAAAATGTACTAATCACGTAAAGTTTCATATGAGTTTTATAGCAAGATTACCCAATTATCATTTTGTAATACACAGAAAGTACAGTATGAAAATAGGATGATCTAATATGAAAAATTAAAGAATGTATTTAAAATTCTTTAGTATTTGGGGTTTTTTTTCAGCGGTGATGAACGCATCATCGGCTTTAAATAAGTCTATTTAGATACAGTAATTTATTTTTGAATAAGAAATGAATATATATTGACGAATCATATTCACAGATTACCTCTTTTGACATCACAGATCAATTTCGTGTACAATATGACTTTTAATTTCGTACATGACAGTTGATTTGTACAACATGACTTTTAAATTAGCATAAAGTGACTTCAATTTCGTACAAAAGAACAATGAAAAAAGGTTTGATAAACCGAATATCTTGTGATCCAGCAATCTGATTTTAATGAATTTTATATCATTCGAATCGTCTTGACAAGAAGATTCGAATGGTACCAAAATCATTAAAATCGAATCACCGGATCACAAGATATCGCGGTTTAATCAAACCTTTTTCAATGTCATTTTGTACGAAATTGAATGTCACTTTGTACTACAATATTTAAAAATCATGTTATATTAATTAAAAGTCGTGTTGTACGAAATTAATTTCATGTTGAAATGTCATGGTCGAAATTAATGTCAAAATGGGTAGATAATTCAGGTTTATAATTTGTTTTTGCGATGAGAATTGTAGAATAAAGTATTTATATAAGAAAGGTCTTCAAAATGTAGCTAATGGGTTTCAATGTTAACAAATAAGTGAAAATAGTTAGGGCTTTTCAATAGCATTTTTACTATGTTGCATTATAAATTGGAAAAATAAAATATGATTCTCTGATTTTAACTTTGAAACCAACCCCTAATCGCGTAAAGTTTCATATGGGTTTTATCGCAAGATTACCTGATTGTCATTCAGGAATACGCAGTAAATACCATATAAAATAAGATAGATGATCTAGTATGAAGGATTAATGAATGATTAATTTTGAGAGTTTTTTCAATGATGATGAACGCAATAAGTCCATTTAGATACAGTAATTTATTTTGAATAAGAAATTAGCTGATTGCACCTGAATTTGTATATTATTGAATGAAAAATTAAATTTCGTAAAATTTAACAATTACACAAACTTTCCTTATCGTTAAATTCTCCTTTGAATAAGATAAATCTTAAATAATATCAAAAATGTATTTCATTTTAATAAGAATGTTAGGATCCTTGATTTTTTAGTGGTAAAGATTATTTCAGAAGATAATTGAAATTCCGAAGCTTATCGCATATATATATTATGACAGAGAAATAAATTTGCAAGATCAGCTGATCACTCTCAACTAATCTAAATATATATCAATATCGGTATATTATGGTTAAATTCATTGTTAAATTACAATTTTAAATAAATAAATGAAAATCATTAAGGTCAATTTATTAAATTTTAAAAGTATATACGTTTATGTAGACTTTCTTATATAAGCACTTAATTTACACGTTTTTTTCAAAAATAAATTAAAATATCAAATCAACAATGAATACTCGTAACCAATCTGTCTTAATCTTTATTATCGCATTTCTTCTTTTCATTGACTACTCTTATACTGCCCAGGATGTCAATATTGTCAAGCGTATTATACCCCAGCTACTCAAAATCAAACAAACTGGGGAACATAAAATGGTTCTTGAAGTTAGATGGGATGGAACTGGAATAAAAAATCATGGTATGATATGCAACTATGAAATAATTTTCTTCGTTCTATTTAATTAAATAAACGTATTTTTCTTTCTTTTAGAGAGTGTCATAACAAAATTTTATGGGTGTAACCCTAATGAAACTTTGACTTTCAGAAGAGATAAAAAGGTAAATTGGATGGATTATCTTTATTTATACATATTTAACTAAAATTTATCTTGCTTTTTAGAAACATAAATTTAGTGACCGTAAAACTACCTATGAATTAGCCATTCATGAGAAGAAAGTTCCTGTAGAATGTTTTTTGGAATTTATTGGTGACCTCCAAACAAATATGACCTTTAGATTTCATACATAATTTAAATTTATCAATAGCATACTTAATTTTACAAAGTTAATATTACACTTTATAATAATCTTTTTATATATGCTAACTTTAATTTACATAAAATATATTAAATTTATAATTGTGCAGTAAATAAATTATTAAATTCGTTAAATAGTTCTATAAACTCTTTTTTCATAAGTAAAATATTTTAAATTGTTAAGCAATTTTTCAAAAAAAAGTCAATCAAGATTAGGCCATACAAAATTAATTTCTTGGATTTCATAACCCGGCCGGGTCTAAAAATCAAGAATATAAATTTCAATTTTTTTAAAAAAATTAGCCAATAGAAATATACAGCAATTACTGCCGTAAATCCGGTGTGGAAAAGCTTAAAAATTTATGACAATTACTACCTTAACACCATAAATCTAATTCAGAGTTAATGGTCAATTAACATCAATTGTGCGCTTTAATATTTTATTATAATATATTTGTGCATTTGACTGGTCGTGCACCAGGCTCATCATGCACAATTACCATAAACTGCCGTATAAAAGACCCGGGTCTCTTACACCCCACCAAAATTAAAACCTAATATTAGTCACACCCGGGTCTGGTACATAGAAGGTCTGATATCTGCGGGATCTTGTATACGGCAGGCAGTTTACGGTAGATCAAAATCATGCTTACTTTTATTGTTACGATTTAATATATTGCCACAATTCGAAATTGTGACATTAGAGATTTGAATTTTCCGATTAGTTTACCCCCATATGCAAATAGATCTTCTCTTTAGTATAAGATCACTTTCATTTCTATTTTTGTATAATTCATTAAATGGTAGTCAAAATTCGTGTAAACTTGATGATTGACATATGATCACCCTTTTTTTTGTAAAATCTTCATAACACGTTAACGTGTTAGCACGTATGCGTGTTAAGTGGCGCGGATTATAAACATTCTCAATAGCACGTCAAAGTGCTAGGCTTAGTTGAACCGTCACGTAGCGTGTTAAACAACACGTTAACGTGCCAAACAACACATCAACGTGTTGTATATTTAAATTCAAATGTATATAAACGAATGAATTTGACTTCAATAAAGATATCGACCACAATCCAATACAATAGAATGCAAGTAGAGAAGTTCTCTTCGATTTTACTTAAGAAAAATAAAGGAAGTAAGCTAGTGTAGTGCTGAAGAGATCTTTATTCGAGTAAATCAGTAACTTATCTCCTAGTAACTATTAGAGTTAAATTGGTAAAACGTATACGCTCTCCTACCTTATGTTAACATGTGCAAGTCATATGTAGCATGTGCATCATGCACATCGTGTATGATACGTACGATTAGCACGCATCACAAAGTTGTTTTTATGTAGACTTATGTAATATTTAAGTCTAAAAACCCAATGTAGACTTACATAGCATAATTTATACATAAATATAATTTTTAAATAATATTTATTTAACAGTTATGTAACGAAATTTAAAATATAAAAATGTGTTAAGTAGCCAAATAAGTAAAATGTTAGAATGAAATAAAAGTTATAATTAAAGTTAGGGTTAGAATTAGAGTTGGCGTTAGGGGTAAAATTGCGAGAGGAGCATTTTTAATTAAAAATACAAATAGGGTTACCCTAGTAAAATTTTGTGATATTGACTATTTATTTTTCTTAAAAGTTAAATAAAAATTTATTTATATTTTATAATATATAAAGGTTACATAATTATATACATAAAATTTATTAACATATAACGTTTATATAAATTTTTATCTAAATTTTATTATAAATTTTACGATATATAAAAGTTAGGCTTCACAAAGTTAATTTCTTGGATTTCATAACATAAAATAAAAATTTTGACCCGGCCACCCGGATTTTTATTTTTTTTAAAAAAATTTTTTTTAGTAATAAAATTCTAAAAACGTGATCCACAAGGCTTTTGAACTAAGCTAATCTTCTTTATATAACTAAGTAATAGATTCTTTGGATCTTTATGGTTCTAATGGTGGAACTTAACCTTAATATATGACCTTCCGAATTTAGGCAATAATCTAAAAACTAGTGTAATAAGTTGCATATTCATGCAACTCTGCTTATTTGTTTTTTTTTTTAAAATATTATTATCATTAAAAATTCTATTACAGATTTATAATTTTTTTTAGTATACACAAGATGAAATTAAATTTGAATACCGATTTATATGGTTAAGGCTAAGTTGATTGCATTAGAATTATCATCATTATTTAATACAAAAAATTCTCTTATAAAACTTTTTCAATAGAAAAGAGAGATATATTTTTAGGTCAAAGCCACGTTAAGTCACATTTTTACATTTTTGATCACAACAATGAACATTGCAGTCTCTACTCAGAACATTTTGAGTTCGATTAATTCTGCTAGTAAAGATGTAAAAACATGACTTAGCATGGTTTTTTTAAAACATTAAACTTTTAACTGGATCTAAAAATAGATTTCACTCTTTTCTATTGAACAGCTATATTTGATGGTTGAGTTAGTATTAGTACATAAAAAATTTTGCTACAAATTATTCGTTATTTTGGCGACCACAATATGTTAAAATTAGTTTTTGCAAATAATTTCTACTATGAATTGTTTCGGTGATAAATTCTGTTATAGAACTTACATGTTACGTATTTTGTTACTATAGTATGTGGTTAAGATCTGGTTAGTCTGCGTTAAAATTTTCCAATCACGTGTGGTGCAGCGCAGGCCCAGTATGATCAGCCTATGTAAACTCAAAAATAATTTTATTAGTTGTCACTTCATATTGGCAGTAGAGGCCTAAAATATAAACTAAGTTAGCCTGCTTAGTCAATTAATGTTAAATATCGCACGTTTTGAATATTTTGAGCCATTCCGTTGCCTAACTCTTAAAATATCGCACACTTTGAACATTTTGAGCCATTCCGTGCTAATCGTGCGTATCATACTCGATGTGCATGATGCACATGCTGCACATGACTTGCACATGTTAACGTATTAAATAATAACAATAAAAGTATGTTTTGATCTAATTGTGCATGATGAGCCCGGTGCACGACCAATCAAAGGCACAAATATATATTATATTAAAATAATAAAGCGCACAATTGATGTTAATTGACCATTAACTCTGAATTAGTTTTATGACGTTAAGATAGTAATTTTCATAAATTTTTATGCTTTCCGCACGCCAGATTTAGCAGTAATTGCTGTATATTTCTATTGGCTAATTTTTTTAAAAAAAATTGAAATTAAAATTCTTGATTTTTAGACCCGGCCGGGTTATGAAATCCAGGAAATTAATTTGGTATGGCTTTATATAGTTATCATATATAAAACTTATTAATATGTAAAAAATTTATTTAGATATTTATAGCTTATAAAGTTACTTAATTATAATACGTAATATTCATAAATATATAACATTTACATAAGTCTTTTTAATAAATTTATTTTTATATAAGTTTAAATAGATTTAGCACTAATTTTTATTAAATAATATATAAAAATTAACATATAAAATTTTAATATAGTAGTCTATCTAATATTTATGTAAGTTGTAGATCTATATAGATTTGGCCACGCAAAGTTGATTTTTCGTTTTGCATTACATGGATTTCAAAATTCGGACGGAAGGGCGGATTTTTTTTTTTTTTTTTTTTTTTTTTTTTTTAGTTTTAATTTAAATTATGTTCACATTTAAGGCTATACAAGGCTAATTTTTCATTTTGCACAACCAAGAATCAAAAAATTGGGCCGGCAGTCATATTTTCCTGTCAGTCCTATCGGACGATTACGGGAAATTAAGGTCTCCATCGGATGACACCGGATGAAAATAATTATTGGAATAAATTTTTTGCCACACTTAGAATTCATTCAAATAGATGTCAAAAATCGAACAATTGGCACAATTGGGATCTAAAAAAAAAATTGAAAAAATTGAAAAAATGGGACGGCATGGCCTAATGTCACAAACTTCGAATTTTTGAAATACTTAATATACAGATACATACATTTCTATGTCGAATTTCAATAAATAAATTTATAAGAAATAACTAATTTGAACAATTAAATACCAGTACGATCACGTTTCTTGTGTAACATGAAATGTGCATTTCCGTTCAACTTTTTTGATGTTCGCTATGCTGATTTTTGAAGAATCCTTTTTAGTGTGGGTAATGGTTTTCGTTTTTCTAATTCAGGCAAGTGTTATGGTGATTTGACGACACGGGATGATGACAAGTGCAATGTAAATGATGGTGTGGGAATATACTCGTGATTGTGTGTAAATATGTTGGGATCGGTGAATACACTTTCAAAAATGACATTTATATGTTGTAACTTGACTATGACTAAATATGAGATACTTTTTTTTTTGAAATTATGCCTGTTTATTGTTGCTAATTAATGCATGCGTGATCTGATTTTAAAATGTATCTTATATAAAATATTACGATATATGAAACTGTTTGTCCTTGTATTCCTAATAAGGGAGTTATGTGACCGATGTTTGATGGCTTTCGATTGTTATCAGTTATTGATACCGATAAAATTTTTTGGAAAAAAAAGAACGATTGAATTATTTTGCGTACGTACTTTACTTTGTTTTAGTGAATTCTTTAATGATGATTGATAGATTTATGATGTTCGAATTATGACATTTAATGATTAAGTATAGTTATACAAATTTATACTATGTGATGGGTGTCTGTCAAAATTGATTTGACGAAATTCATTAAATGCGGTTAAGGGAGATTTTAAAATCAAGCCGAGGTAAGGAATAATGTCGCTTAACGTTTTTGGTACAGGTTTGATTTACAAACTGGACGTCACGAGATTCTGACATGTCATCAAACAATCACGAATGATTAATCGATAATTACCTGAATTATGATGTATAAATTACAAAGTATGTGATCGAGTTAAATATAATATGACCGATTTATGATGTAATAAATTTATATGTTGTAATTGACTAATAGTATGGGATACTTTTTTTGAAATTATACCTGTTTAATTATTCCTAATAAGGGGGTTACATAATCGATGTTCATTCAAATTGACGGCAAAGTCAACAGATTGAAAAGGGAGCTAAGCGTGGCGAAAATCACAGAAAAACCAAGGTATCAGCGGGAAAAAACTGGTTCAATCTCTCCAATTTAAGGAAGGCGCAGGGAAAAGATAAGTGATTAATCAATTGCCTAATTGGGATGTTTCACATGAAAATTAATATAACAGATTTATAAACGCACAGACATTAGGATGGACTACGGCGGTGGTATTCCGCTTGAAACTTCCCAACGAATAACACCAAAACTATAAACGTCAGATTTCTTATTACATTTATCTCATTTATCTGCTTTGATAGTCCAAAATCTGCAATTTTTGGCTTTTCTTGATGAGTTAAGATATTTTTCGGAATTTTTTTTTTTCAAAAATTCTTGCGAATTTGATACCTTTCTGGGGCCATTCCAGAAAAAATCAATCAGAAACATGCATCAGTGTTTATATGTACAGAGGAAAAAGGGGAAGTTCCAATAGAAGGTACACCATCTCCATATACTGAACCTTACAAAAAAAAAAAAAAAGAGAAATGCTGGGGTAATGATCCTGCTAAGCGTCCAGAAACAAAAATTATCCATGATACGCTGATCCAAATTATTCCTGACGAGGAGCGGATTGAGAAAGGTATAGGACAGTTAAAAGGGGCACAACAGATTGAGGTAGAAACGGATCGAAGAGAAATGTTAGCTCAAATAGGTGATTTACAAAATCAATACTTAAAAGAACTGAACGAAGATAATGAATTTAAAGAGGCCTTAGACTTATACGTCAAGCCTTGTGGGACATAGCATGTGCCAATTTTCAATGAAAAGGAAATTAAATACGAAAAAGAAGGAGATGTGGGAAAAGTAGTCACTGACCTCAAAGGACAAACCCACTTTAGATGACAAGGGAAGTCTGGAGAATGAAGCCAATACATTTTGTGCTCACAAAAAAAAACATAAAAATTAAGAAACCTGCAGATTTGTGATCCTATCCCGCGCGGGATACGTATCACGCCGTGATCCGCGCGCGACGCGCAGGATTTTTGGAAAAACCGCGATTTGCCAATCTCTACCCGCATCAATCTTTACACACAAACATGCGTGTTCATTACCTCCTTCAAATACATACATAGGCATATATCTTTGTAACGTCAGGGAGTAACCTACCCAAGACCAGTCCTATCCCTGAGCGTCTCTCATTTTTCACATCAATTTCATTTTTTTTTTTGTTTTTTTGTTTTTTTTTTTTTACATTTCTTACTCTTAACAGCAACCACCCATGTGTCATGATGCCAAACATCATTATCTCTTCTAAATTTTTTAACTTAGAGCAGTGTTGGGTGTACAGATTTGCATTCGTATTCCTTCAATACATGAACATACGTCAGGAGGCCATTGCAGGCCTACCTACCCAAGGCCAATCACCCGTCTCTCATTTTTCACATGTTCAAATTTCTCTGTTTTTTTTTTTTTTTTTGCAATAACGCATGACATACCTTTTACACAAACGTATGCATTCTGTACAAATATACATGTCCCTGCGCCTTGTTTTTTGCACTTGCGGGTCCTTGAAGTCAGGAAGCAGTTACACAATCTGTAACATGTCCCTGAGCATCCCTCTTTTTCTTTCCACGATACAAACTTTTCTAAATCCTTTAATTTTGGGGGTTTTTTTTTATGTGTACACAGTTCGCCTGAGAACAGTGTGGCGTAACCACAGCATGTAAGGTTTAGCTTTTTTTTTTTTTTCCGGCAAGCAAGTCTCATTCATGCGCCTCATCTCTCTACATATCCGAATATATGCATCACATGCCTTATTTGTGTACCTGAATCTTCTCTCTCTTATGTCAGGAAGCAGTTGCCAAGTCTGCACCCAATACTCGCAACATGTTCCTGAGCACCTCTCTGCATCCTAATCTTTTTTTTTTCCCTGATTTCAAGACAACCGTTTGATCCCAAAACCTACTCGAATATGATTTGGTTTGGGTCTGTTTTGACGTTTCTTTTCTTTAAATAGGACCCTAATTCACTAATTTGACAGCTCAATAGAGGACACATGGAGTTCCTACAAGTGATCTGAAAGTACTTTTCCTTCCTCTATTTTAAGGTTACCACTGATAGGTCAGAGTGATGTTTTTAGCAAAGTGCACTTGTCGATGTTTTCCATTTTCGTTCTAATCTTCACATAAGATCGTCTGTGACTGCGAAACATAAATTCTCTCAATTATAAGCCTATGCACTGCTACTGCACTCATGAAGTCTAAATTTCTTCTTAACATAAGGTTCTTGCACTGCTACTATAGCCGCGGAGCCTAATTCTTCACAGTACTGCCACTGTTACTGCTGGGGGTTTTTTTTACTAACATAAGGTTTTATACCGCTAATACGCAGCGAAGCACATATATATATACTTAGGTCCTTACACGCTATTGCTGCCGCAGAGTCTAATTTTCACATAAGATCGTTGCAGTTTCGAAGCCCTATTTTTTTTTTACCATAAGATCGTTGCAACCACGTAGTTTAGATTTTTTTTCTAACATAACGTCCTCGCACTGCTGCTACAGGCATGGAGCCTAATTTTTTACATAATACCTTTATATTGCTACTGTCACCGCGGAGTCTAACAATTTTTTTTTTCTACAGCAGCATAAAGTCTTTGCACTGCTACCACAACGAAGCCTAATTTTTTTTTTACACGAGGTCCTTGAACTATGCAACTGCAAAGCCTAAATTCCCTCCACCATAAGATTGTTGCATTACTACTACAACCGTGAAGCCTATTCTTAACTTTTGCTCTGCTACTATAGCAGTAATTTTTCCTATAAGGTCCTTGCACTGCTACTGCAGCTCTCACATAAGATCATTGCACTGTTATTGCAACTGCGAAGTCTGAAATTTCCTACCATAAGATCCTTGCGCTATTACTACAGCTGCTTTATTTTCTCTATAGGGTCCTTGTACTGTACTGCTACTTCAACTGTGGGATCCAATTTTCTTTTTTCTTTTTTTTTTACTAACATAAGATCTTGCAGTGGGGCCTAATCCTAATCTTTTACGACCAATTGTCATACAGGCTGTTGCACTGCAATTGCAACCACAAAACCCACATCTTTTTCTAAGTAAGATCCTTGCACTGTTATTATAGGTGCAAGGCCTAATATTTCACACAAGGCCTTAGCAGAATTACTGCTCCTGTGGGGTCTAATTTTTTTTCAAAACGGTCACATGATGCAACAAAAGGGATCAGCCCAGACGCATTTCCTTTATTTTTTTTTGCAAAGTGCATCTACTATTGCCTGTGTACCTCAAGATGCTTTCCCTTTTCTGATACGAATTTATTTCCGTGAAAGGCTTCAGAAGTCAGCCTGCGTTTAAGCAAGTGCATCTGCTACAGTAATGATCAATGTTCTTGCATCGATGCAACAGCACCAATATGGTGCTTTACAAAGTCTATCTACTAACGTCTCCTACTCAAGGTTATAAGGTTAATGCCGAGACAAGCTGACAAATCGCTGCCTTCTTCAGGTCCAAGATTATTNTAAAATTTTCCGAAATGTTCCGTAGTCCTATGTATATTTATCAAAAATTTTTTTACTATGAGGGAGAGGAGAGCTCTTGGGGGTAATGTAAAACACATAATCAACTTGGTCTGGCCTTATAAGGTTATTGCCGAGAGATTTATCGGTTGGATGCTTCTGCATTGTTCCAATGCCGTATTTGTATGTACCACCATCACGATTGCTTTGATCGATGGAATATCTTGCATTTACCGATTTCAAACCAAATTGAACGCTTTTCACATCTTTGCAATGCAGATGCTATGTCTACAGTAATATCCGTCCATCAGAATTACCATTTTGCCAACTTTAGGTAACCTTCGAATGGCTTCTGTTTTTTTTTACACCAGTACCAAATTGATAACGGTGTCCTAAATTATATTGTTTATCAAATTTTTTTTACCTACTTTCTGCAAATTCAAATATCACCCGAATGATTGAATAGAAAAAAACTGGCTTGTTCTTGAGACGGGAGCTGGACATAATGTCGAGCAAACGACAAAGAAGACAACAGATCATCAGGTTACTCAAATACCAATTTGTCATGAACAAGTCCCGTGACCAATTGTCACATGGAAAGTCCAGTGACTCGCAACAATGTACTGCCTTCAACAAGTAGTGTCACTACCAACTACCCCAGTGACAGATTTTCACTGATCTGCAATTTAGAACATTCGATAATATGTCACATGATAGTGTTTACAGTGCACTAGGGCCTATTATAGAGTTAGAGTTAGCTCAAGGAATTTTTGTTAGAGCGTGAACAGCGGTTTCTTATGTCACTCGCTATTAAGGTATGTAGATCTTCACGTGATAATGAAATCAGTAATGTTATACACACGGGGTCACAGGCTAAGCCACCTAAAAATCACGCCATAAATACCAAGACCCCAAATCAACAAACTCTGACCTGAAAATTTTTGGCATATATATATATATACTCCTGGCAATACAACAGCTGGTTGATTCAACCTGATTTTGGAAACTTTGTGAACTGTTTTATCTTGCACCGCACCGTATATCTTGTTTCAAATGCCTCGTTGTCTCTCTTTCTCATACACACACAAACACACACACACACACTCTCTCTTTCTTCTTTCCTTTTTCCTATTATATTACCCTTTTTCTATCAAAATGAATCATAATCAAAACATACCAAAGGGTAAGTATTAACTAATATTTTTAAATTTGCAATTTAAATCTAAATTTTAATTTTCTAATTTTTTATCTACATTGTAAAAAAATTATAGATATTTTAAAATCGAGAAAAAGATTGGTACATATCGACTATCTAAATACTATAAAAGTCAAAAACTTTTAAGAAAAGAGACTATCGAAAAGGAGCATATATAAATTATCTAAATTTTATTGCAAAGAAATTACCAATACCACCAGAAAAGCATTATCAGCGATAGAGGTAAGCTTCAAAAGCAAATTAAATGTTGAATATTAATCTTCAAGCTATTTTTTTGTGAGATTTGTGATCTTTGCTAGGAAAATCACCCTTCGACATTTCCGATTGGACCAATTCAGACAAACTTAAACAAACATACAGGTTTTATTTTCATACAAAATTATCCTTTGATTTTATGGATTCAATGGTTTATCAAATAAGCTTTTGATTCAATAAAGTCAAAAAATTATTTGCATGCAAATAAAAACCAGATATTGTTTAAGTTTGTCCGAATTAATCTGATCAGAAAATGCCAAAGGGTGATTTTCTAGTAAAGATCCCATATGATAAATTGATTTGGCACCAATTTGATGAATGTGAATGATGAAACTCGTAACGAATGATAAAACTCCTGATAAAACACAATTTTATATAACAAATATAAGAAAAATTTTAAAAAAGTGATTTATCCTTCAGATGTCATTGAAAACTAGTTAATGGAATTAATTAGCTCATGCAAATTTAATTTTTTTGTTCATCATCATATATATATATTTTTTTGAAATCTTTGTTCGAAATTATCTAATGATTTATATTACTCACCCAGAGATATCGATCAGCCTAATGAAGAAGAGACTGATGGATGAACTTTATAAGAAATAGAAGAAATTTTGATAAAAATTTAAAATTCAGAATATCCAAATGTATTATAGACGATCTTGTTGAAAGATGGACAGCTACAATTTAATATTTTATTGGTCAAATTAATTTTGTCAAGAGATTTGTCAATTAACTATAGTTTCATCAATCGTTTGTAGATTGTCAATCGTCAAGGTTTCGTCAAACGAAACCATTTCATCAGTGCGAAAGACATTTTTGTCAAGCACCATTAATCAACACCAATTTCACTTACTGCCATTTTCCCGACAGCCTTATTTCCTGATGGCTCAATTTCCTGACTTTATTTATTTGATAGCACAATTTTCAAATAGTTAACTTGCTCAACAACCCATCCTGGCTTAGTAGATTTCGATGATAGCCATTTGTCAACAATTACCTCTAGTCAATACTAATGATAAATGGCACAACTAGTGATGTGCCATTTATATGATATCTGAATTTTTTTAGCTTGCAGTAAGTACAGTACGTATAGTTGTATAGTGTGTATAGCATGTGCAATATGTATGGTATGTGTATGATATATAGCCAGCCATCTATATCTAGTGATGTGCCATTTATATGATATCTGAATTTTTTTAGCTTGCAGTATGTACAGTACGTATAGTTGTATAGTGTGTATAGCATGTGCAATATGTATGGTATGTGTATGATATATAGCAAGCCATCTATATACAAAATTTTCAAGGAATAACTTAGAAAATAAAAGGCAAGTAAAAATTTGATGTATGAAAAGTTTTATCATTTGTTCTAGAATATCCTAACCTTTTTTTTTGTGTACTGTACTATACACAGCACATTATTAGGCATAACTCTAACTCTAAATCAGGCCAATTTACCGATGAAATAACTATTGGCAAATAACTGTTGATGAATAGATATCAGTGGAATGGGCTACCGTGAGATAGATTATCTGGGATGTGTATCAGAAAATGAGCTGCCGAGGAAAGAGTTTCAAGAAAATGGGCTGTCAATGAATGGACTATCAGTAAAATGGCTGTTGAGAAGTGGATGTTGGTGAAACAGATGTCAGCAAATTGGTGAAAGCTATGATAGCTACATTTAAAAAGACTGTGATTAAAACTAAAAACTAAAATATAATATTCAAAATTTTTATTTAATATATATAGGCAGTAGACAATCTTGAATAATAGGAAAAAATCGAAATTGAAAATTTTGGAATAAGTATGTAATTAGTGCAAGTCAATATTGGAAATGATTTTGCATTTTATAAATAAAAATGTATCAAAAAATTAATTAGTTATGAAGAAACTTCAAATATCTCGAGCACGAGCTTTGCGAACTCTTCAAGAACAACAAACGTATCAAGCTCTTCATGTAAACCATTTCCTCATCCAAATTGAAAACACATTGGGATAAGTGCTACAAGACTCAATGAACTTCTAAAACTAAATATGTGTAAGTAATATAATAAGTATATTGCATTTATTTATTATTTTTATTTTGTCATAATTTTAAATATTTTTATAACTTCAAACAGATATAGATACAATGCCAGTTAACGATTTTTATGATCATTTAAACTTCATGGTTGACAAATCAAGGTTTTATATTTACTTCTTAATAATAGTTTTATTTTCTGTTGCATAATATAAATCAAATACTAATTAATGTTTTCTTTTTTTTAAAGTGATTGAAGTTAAAACTTATGATTTAGAAAACGGGTCTGCCAGAACCTGGATAGCACTGTCCATAGATCCCGATTTTGCGGCAGCAAGTCCACCTCCAATGATTCACTTCCAAGGTTTCTACCAGTTCTACCTCTAGGGTTCCCACTCAGAACACCTCTCCCAGCATTGAGCAACTCATTGCGGCTTTATTGCAGGAGATGCTGACCCTTTACTAAAGAAGCATATAAGCAACTTATTACGGGGAACATTAGAATTTTCATGGAGCTATTGAGGGTGTCATTGGACAAAAGATCTAGAATGTCCTTGTTTAAGGCAAGTGAAAAAGTGCTTCAAGGAATTTTTGAACAATGTATTCCGTCTAGATATTTTGTCCCACAGCTCCAAATGATAATGGATGGCTGCAAAGTAAAGGGTCAGGTCGGTATGGATTCGCAGACATTTTTGTCCTTTCAGAAGGTGGAGATTGTGTAGCTCTAGAGTTGAAGTATGTTAATTTGGCCAGTCTAATGAGGGAAGTACTGGAGATTTCAACAAAGAATACAGGACAAACGAGCTACATAGTTTGGATGTGAGCCTGCCAAATAAAAGCGAACAGTTCTTGTTCACTAGATCGTACATGTACTGGTCCGTAAAGAAAGCAAATGGAGTTGGACTACCATAAGTGAGATACTCGATAATGGCATGGACCAATTATTGAAGTATCTCAAAGTAATCGCGAAAGGTCCTGTTCCAAATGAAAATTATAAATTTGCCGGTGTTTGTGACGAAAGGTTAAAGGCAACAAATTCAAAGCCGGTCCAACTAAAAGGATTTGTTGTATTGGTTGCAGGCTTTCATACTTTTTTATGGTGAGCTGTTGAGGAAAAAACGATTAGGCATAAATATTATATGGCTTAGATTGTTCAATGCCTTACTATTTTCTTTTTTCTTTCTTATAATTTTTTTTTATTATGTTTTTTTTATCATTTTTTTATTTTTTATTATTATGTTTCTTTTTTCTTTTTTTATTTTATTTTTATTTTTTTATTAATATATTTTTTCTTTGTTCTTTTTTATTATTATAAAACTTAATAAATTGATTCAAGAACCAATTCATGTGCGTTTATGGGTGTTCTCAAGCATCAATTGAGTTGCGATTTTATAGTGATCTAAATAGCGCACAATTATGACGTATTTTTAGCTATTGCCATAACATTTTTGATAAAAGTCAATAGTACGAATGACGATATTATTGAGATATGCTCAAACCTTGTATTGCTATGATTTTTTAATAATTGTAGTGATGCTCAATTGCAACGATAATTCAAAATAAAGATCTAATATATGCGATAATGAAAATCCATAATAAAAGTATGAAAACACTTGAACAAGACTTTATTCATTTCAATATTTATAAAGTTTTGATAAGTCAGGGCAAAAAAAAAGGTAATTAGGGACAAAAGGTTTTGACAGAAACGACAAACTCATTGTACATTTTTTACTATTTCAATTTTTTTATGTAATAAACTACCTTACTCATCTTGTTGATAATTATTTCTGTTAATTAAATTTTAATTCCACTTTAACTGACCTGGTATCAGATAAAAATTTGTTAAAAAATTTTTTGTGTAACTTAAAATAATTTCATTATTTATAATCAAAGTGACTAATGAACGATATTATTTTATTAATATTTTATTGATGATAGTGATTTAGATTCTAAAATTTGATCAAATTGGTAGAAAATCTTTACAATCCAAGTTACAAAGCCAAATTTATATTTAATTAAAAATATCTACCAGCAATTAATACAGATAGAATAACTAAAAAAATTAGTTTTTATATATAATATAAAAAAATAGCTCCATAACTTTGTTAATAAGATAGAAAATAGTCAATTGATGTTAAAATTTTCTGCTAAAAAAGGGGTCGTCTAAAGCCATGTACCCACGTGACATTTTCGTGTAAATCAACCAAAACGGAGTCACAAAATTTTGTTTACACGGATTAGCCCGAAGAAGTCAAAAAAACAAAAAAAAATGCAAGAACATAAAAACAGCATTCTAAACCTATCATGGGCCATTAATAAAAAATGTTAGGAAAGTAATTGTACCTATATTGGTCCTAACCCTAACCCCAACCCTAATGCTAAACAGACTCTGATACGAACTTTAACTAAAATTTCAAAAAATCACGTGAGTACATAGCTTTAGCATCCTCTAAAAAAGGAAAATTGCAATTTGTACATCTAAAAAAAAACTCCAATTATATATATATGTTACTAATTAATTATATTGATGAAAAAATTGCTATAAGCTCAAATATTAGTGACCAAATATAGTTTTAATTTACTTAATTGACAGACCACCATATTGTAACATACATAATTTTATTTAATATTTTTTGTTTTTATTTTTGTAAAATAATAATTAGTTTATGTTTCATTCCCTTATTTGTACTTATTATTCTGGCTTAGTATAAATTGCGTCAAGTTGAACTTGTTGGGAGTTTGTGTTTATGGACTTTCACATGGATCTGCGATTGTACCGGATCCCAAATTGAAAACCGTAGCGGATCCTAAGTAAATTAGAGAGAAGTTGGAGGCGATTCCTGAGTGGAGGGAACGATTACTGAGTAGATTGAGAGCAGAAACTTTGTGAAAGTAGCGATGAGAGTGTAAAACAGAGTGAATTCGCTCCATTTACCACTATATATAAAAATGTCTTTTAATCCACTCAATAAAGTAGAGATTTTCGATATGAACTAATTAACATAGGAAATAGACAGTGTTGGCCGAAGAGACCTATCCATGAGTATTTAGATTAAAAATCTCCCCATATATTATTTATTTATATTAATGAGTAATTTACAAATAAGGGCACAAAAATGAAAAATATTACAAATAAGAGCTCAAAATCAAAATTATTACATATAGAACCCAAAAATTTAAAATTATTACAAATAAGGGCCTATCTGGTCTCCGAGCCAAGTGCATATCATATGACTTGTGCTTATAACTCACTTTCACTTGAGATCAACTAGTCACATAAATTTAGATCACATGACTTGTACAATGCTGTTGAACAATAAAATTCTGAATTAGGATAACATAAACTAAAATCTGGCTAAAATGGGTTCACTTGAATAAATACTGGCCGAAGTAAGAAATGAAATTTGATTGCTCACATCGTTGCACTAGTCCGTGACCTAAATTTGTGTGACTAGTCGATCTGAAAGTTTCCAGTGTTACGATTGGTGGGAGTGCTTTCAGCAATAAATGTTGGATTGTTAGTACTTAGTAATTGGTATAAGGTCGTAGGATTAACGAAATGAATCACGTGGTCAAATGATGCAAATTATTAATTATGTATTGAATTTGTAGTATAAAAATTTCTAATTGTAGGCCTGGCCACACAAAGTTAATTTTTTGTTTTGCATTACATGTGTTTCAAAATTCCCGGTCGGTCTGTCAGATTTTTTTTTTTTAATCTATTATAAATTAATAGCTTATGTTGCATCTAAGGCCATATAAAGTTAATTTCTAACATGGAATCAGAAAATGGGGTTAATAGTCAGATTTTCTATCGACCCTGTCAGAAATTTCAGTAAGCTAATGTTATTTATGGGTGAAATTTTAAATTACGAAAATAGAATAATTGGAACAATTGGGACTTTAAAAAAAACAAAATTTAGAAAAAATTAAAAATAGGTCCTGGGTAATGCAAAGCGAAAATTTAACTTTGTGTAGTCTAATATTAGAGTTAAAGTTAGTAGCTAGAATAGAGATAAGATATAAAAATTGTTTTATAAGCGAAATTTTGAGAAATAATCAAATTTTAATAGTTTGCTTTTAATATTTTTAACAAATTCAAATTAAAGCAAATTCAAATATACCATTTAGGCGCTTAATAACGTGCATCTGCACATTATTTCATGTGCGATAATTCGAATTATTATTCCAATTTTGAAGAAAAAGTTATAACTTCTAAAAAATTTCATTTATTGGGCGCGTTATTTAGAGACGCACATAGAAGTTATTTTGAGTCAAGTATGCGATTTTTGAAAAAATGGAATTTTCGAAATAACGCCCATGTGCATTATTATGTGCCTATTAGAGATTAAGCCCGGATAAGGCTTACTCGGGTAACCCGCATAAGCATTCCTTAACCGGGTTATGGTTATGCTACCCGGGTAACCCGAATAGAAAATAAATATACATCACGTGAGAATAATGAAACAATATTATTGGACGAATTTCCTAATATACCGCTAAGCTTAGCCATATTAATTTCTGTCAAAATCATATTTGGCAATGATAATGCTACGAATTAAAATATTTGACTAATTTAGACAGGTCTTAGATCTTTTATTTTAGATTATGCATTTAAATGTAGTGTTCCGGCCTGGGTCGGAAATTTTCTAACCCGGGTCCTCCCTAAAAAAAAAAAAAAAAAAAAAAAAATGCTGATTAAAGCAAATTAAAAAAAATTAGCTTAAGAAAAAAAAGAAAAAAAAACTTAAAAAAAAAAAAAAGCCGTTTTATACTATTTTTACCTCTCCCTCCCTTTCTTTCTCTCTCCTTTTCTTTCACTTTCCCTTTATTTTTCTCTCTCTCTCTTTCTCTCTTCTTCTCTTTCTCTCTTTTTCTCTCTCCCTCTCATGACCCGGGCTAAATGTCTAACCCGTCGGGTCACTATTATCTGACCCGGGTCAGAACACTAATCTTAACTTTTAAGTATAGACTATATTTTCAAACATGTATTTAACATTTTATAAATAAAATGCATTTGAATTTATTAACGTTAAACGAATTTGAATCTGCGAATTAATGTTTTAAACCAATTTTGGTTTAAAGATTATCTATAATCATGTGAAACGTCTATTTTTATATAATAACCGGGTTAACCGGGTTAACCGGGTCAGCCGGATTATTTGAGATTAACTGGGTAGTTACCCGAGTAAGAGTTTAATAAGCGGACGGGTTACCCGGAATTAAATTTTAAACCGGGCCTAATCTCTAGTGCCTATATAGTATATATTAAAATTTAATAAAATTTTGGTACATATTTGGCATATTATAAATATCTTCTAAAGTAATTTATCAAGTTATTTCAAAATAACTACTAAAACCTCTTAGAATAATAACATTGAATTTACATTTGTATATTATATTATAAATCTGATGTGGAAAATTTTTTGTACTTGTATAAATTAAATGAATAACCTTTAGAAAACTATTTAAAAAAAAACAACGTCTGATAAAAGTTCTCTAATATAATGTCTTTGAAAAATATTATAGTTCTTCCTGCACATCGTCCATAACTAATGTAGATGTATTTTATCCCAAATCTGATCATTACAAAGATTGTAAACCAGTGCTTAAAATATCAGCATAAATATGTGTTTTTAAATTTAAATAATATGGCAGGGAGAAAGCTGAGATAGAGATAGTTACGTTGTTGATGCAGATCTTACTTAGTTAGGGTTAGGGTTAGGTTTTTTACTATTTTAGATAGTGATCTGCATCAATAACATAACCACATTCGCAGGTTTTTTTCTCAGCTTTCACCCTGTCATTAAATAATTGTTGGTTTTATAATAAAGTCGTATTATTCGGTATAAACCAATTGCCGCGAGTTGTAATATATTAATTGTGAATAAATTATTTGGTATATGATCTTCTTTTTTTATATTCTTTTTATCGTTTATTATTTGAAAAGGATAAAAAAGATAATAAAAAAATATGGACTCTGAAGTAATATAATAAAGTCAAAAAATATGTACAATTATCTCTCGTAAATTCAATGCTATAGGAATTAGTAAGCATTCTGATGATTAGGATTGCAATATGAACCTATGCAATTTGCGGTATCAAAAATATTGACGGCTGTTAAAAGAATTAACTCTAAAATGTGTGCACCAATAATTATTCAGTGAAAAATTTTAAATTTACATGTTATATAGAAGTAACAAACAGATTTATATCGTAAATATGCAAGATGTATCAAAACTGCTTTGGCTATCAAATAAACTGTTCTGATGTCTCTGCAATATAGCATAACATCACATAATACCTATTTGAACAAAAACTTAGACAATTAGGTCTTGCTATGTAAAACCAATTTGAAAAATTTGAACCAAAAATGTCTGGATCTGAACAATGTTCAGATGCCACTATCATTAAAGGTGCAGCAAATTCAACAATAAGGGCTGATATATTCATGAGACAAAAGAGCCACATTTTTTTTCTTATACTATTAGTTGTATCTATTATTAACAATCGAAAGAATGATTCGAACATAAGAATAAGGGCTGCACTAATGAATAATGCTAAGGTAATGTTAAATTGAGCTAATTCTATAGGATTAGTTATAATTATATAGCGATTAGAAAATTAGCAAGCGATAATAGAGATGAAAATCAGCAAGCGATAATCAACAAGCGATAATAGAGATGAATGAATACAATGAAAAATTTATACTTTTTCCATGTTAATAAATTGAATAATACTGTTAATACGAATATAGTTATTATTTTATATATGAACGTGCTAGTAATGACAGAAATTGTTCTAAAGTGTAATTACACAAAATTAAAAGTTTTGCTACAATATTAATTAAATTAAGCTAGTGAAACTGATGACTATCTAAAATCTGATTGGTTATTATAGTAAACAGCCAATCAGATTTAAGATAGTCACCAATTTCACCAGCTTATTTAGTTTCACCAACAACTCTAGTACGTACGTACACACAATACAACTTGAACACAGCACTGCAGTACTCGGTTGCAGAAACAGTAGGAACAATGTATAAATGAATATTTTAAAGTAAATAGATTAGTTCTGGAATTCATGATACATAAAAATTAATCTTTTTTAAGTTAATAATTTCTATAAGGCCATGCAAAGTTGATTTTTCATTTTGCATTACATGGATTTCAAAATTCGGGACGGACAGGCAGATTTTTTTTTTGGTTTAATTTAAATAATGACACATTTAAGGCTATACAAGGCTAATTTTTCAATTTGCACAACCAGGAATCAAAAATTTGGGCCAGCAGTCATATTTTCCTGTCAGTCCTATTGGGCGATTACGGGAAATTAAGGTCTCTATCGGGTGACACCGGATGTAAATAATTATTGGAATAAATTTTTGCCACACTTAGAATTCATTCAATTATTAACGTTGTGAGAAAAAAAGATGTCAAAAATCGAACAATTGGTGCAATTGGAATCTAAAAAAAAAAAAAAATTTGAAAAAATTGAAAAAATGGGACGGCGGGTAATGCAAAACGAAAAATCAACTTTGTGTGGCCTTTTATAAAAAACCAACTTGCTGATGCAAAATAACTCAAAATGTTCAAAATGTGCAATATTTTTAAGAGTTAGGTGATGGAATAGTTCAAAAGTTCAAAATGTGCGATATTTTAAGAGCTAGGCGACAGAATGGCTCAAAATGTGTATATTTTTAAGAGTTAGCCGATGGAATGGGTTAAAATGTTCAAAATGTGCAATATTTAAAGCTATTCAATTTTGACTGCTCCACTATACCTAATATGTTTATGCAGTATAATCTTCCTTACTATTTATGTATTCTTTTTTTTACAAATTATTGTATTTTGTGTCGCTTTTGTGCATATGATCGGCAGTCAAAAATTTACTCTTAATCCATAAAAGGAAATTTTTACACCACTATTTTTATTATACTAGTGCGATAGGTGGCACATTCACGCCACCCATCTTATATATTTTTTTTAATTATATATTTGTTAAAAATATATTACAGAATTTCCCTTATAATAAAATTGTCATCTAGTCATGTGTGTCCGTTACATTTTTACTCATCATTTTGCACGTGCGAAAATTGGATGGCATAAATGGTCACGATCACATGCTATGAAATTTGCAATGTTGATTGTATTAAATGCATGTAATGATCCTTTATGTCATATAGTATCTATATTATTTCTATTTATATATTACTTAATTTTCGTGCGCTTTAAGTGTGGAAAAATAATACGACAATTATTTTACATATTGATATATTAATAATGACGACAAATTACAAATCTAATATAATATGCTTACCAATTTTATCTATATCTCTACAATTTATCTATTTTCTGTTTAAACGTTCTTGATTGGTCATATCCAAAAAATGTGACCAAATGTGGGAAAGCTAACAGAAATACGTAGATAATTATATCAATTTTTATTATTATATTTGAGTGATCATATCTTATGAATGCTTTGCCATTTTTAATTTGCTAAACTATAATTAGGCCGTGGGAAATTTCAAAATAAGATAGTCATTGCAACATTTGATCATTTGCATGTTAATGCATAATGTCGTAATAGGTTTGTAATTTGTTTATAACTATGAATTAATGATCAGTTGTCTCAATTGTTTTCTTAAAAAATCAATTTCATTCATTATGTACACTTTGTATCTTTCAGATTTAGAAATTGCTTCCGTTCTTATGCGTACTTTGTATCTTTGAAATTAGATTAACTGAGATATGGATAACGAATGTACGATATTAGAAACATGATAGTTAGTAGTACATTAGTATTTTTTTCTTTGCTTTTTTTTAATACAATACCAACTTTTCACGCGAAAATGAACGTGGTATGATAGTAGAAGCATTATGGTTTGGGACGTAGCAAGATAGTTAGTAGCAGTGTCTTTTTTTTTGTTTATATATACAATACTAACGTTTTTTTTTCTTTAGAACAGAATGTAGCACGATAACGAATATAGCACAATAATAGAAGTATGGTAGTTTGGAGCGTTAGTAACAAGGTAATATTTTTTATTTTATTTTATTTTTTTTGTATAATTATACACAGTACTAACGTTTCTTTTTTCTTTAAAACTGAACATAGTAAAATAACGAACGTACGATAGTAAAAGCATGATAGTTCAGGACATAGCAAGATAGTTAGTAGCATAGTGTATATATATAATTTTTTCTTTAACACTTCTTGTTTTCTTTAGAATAGAACGTAGCACAATAATGAATGTGAAGCATGATAGTTCGGGATGTAGCAGGATAGTTAGTAACATAATCGTATTTTTTTTATACAATACTAACGTTTTGCACGATAACTAACGTAGCATGATAGTAGAAATATGATGCTTCGGGACGTAACAAGATAGTTAATAGCATAGTAGTATTTTTTTTTTTTATACAGTACTAACATTTCTTATTTTCTTTAGAATAAAACATAACATGATAGTAGATGATAGAGGTTTGATAGTTCGGGACGTTAGTAGCATAGTAATTTTTCTTTTTTTTTATGTACAGTACTAATGCTTCTTTTTTTCTTTAGAATGAACAAAACATAGCGCGATAACGAATGTATGATAGTAGAGGCATGATAGTTCGGGACGTAAAAGGATAGTTAGTAGTATAGTAATGTATTTTTTTTACTGTAATACAGTACTAACAAGTATGATAGTTCGGGATGTAGCAAAATAGTTAGTAGCATGGTAGTTAGTATAGGGCATTCATGATAGTCGAGATGTTAGTAACATGATGTATTCTTTTTTTTTGATACAGTACTAACATTTCACATGATAATGAACGTAGCATAATAGCAAAAGCATGAAAGTTCGGGACATAGCAAGATAGATAGTAGCACAGTGATTAGTATGGGCATGCATAATAATATGGGGCATAGCATAATAGTTAGTATGGGATTTAGCATGATAATTGGGACATAACAGAATTTTAAAAAATCATGTTTCGTTCATTATAGCACTTTCTATTATTAAAAGAGCGCCAGTGGCACCCCAAAACACTTGTATTATATAAAATAATATGCACAGTATATCGTTAAATTTGAATAAGTTGGATTGGAACTACTATGTGATTTATTGCAAAGAATTCTGTTTATAGAATTTTACTAATCAGTATATACAGTAGTTAAAATTGAGTTATTATTAGAATTTCATAATTTTACTATAAATTAAAAAAATTCTGTTACAGGATTTTTTGTTATTCGGTGACTGCATTATGTAGTTAAGGTTCAATAATTTGTATCAGAGCTATTATTGCCAATAAAGTATACATAGTATTAAAAGTTGAATTAGTATTGGGATCTGATTTCTATGCAAAAATAAACAATTACAAAATGTCCAGTGACCCAGTATGTGGTTCAAATTGAGTTCGAATTATTATGATTTACTGTAAAGAATTCTATTATATAATTTATTGGTTAATATGATACATATAGTAGTTAAGCCCACAAAAGTTTGATTTTTAGTTTGCATTAGGCCATGCAAAGTTGATTTTTGCTTAGTATTACATGGGATCTGAAAACTTGGGTTCAGTCAGTTAGATTTTTTTTTAAAAAAAATTACTGTTTATTAATAGAATAACCTTGTTTTCATTTTGTATAACAAAGGATCAAAAAATTGAGTCAGTAGTAATATTTTTTCCATCAGTCTTATTGTACAATTACAGAAAATTAAGGTTTCTATTTGGTGATACTGGATAATGATAATAGAAAAAAATAAATGTCAAAAATTGAATTGGCATATATGGGATCTAAAAAAAAATTGTCAGTGGGTAATACAAACTGAATAATTGATTTTGCGTAGTTTTAGATTTAAAAATAAAAAAAACAGAACTATTTCTCAGAGCAATACTCAGGCTCTGTGAAATAGTTTTTATTGTTAGTTACCAAATTCATCAGATTATATTACCTCTGAAAGTTCTTGAAATGTCCTGAGTTGGCCAGTCAGATTTTTTTTAAAAAAAAATTACTTAAATGTTCTGGGTAGGTCAGCAGATTTTTTTTTAAAAAAAATTACTGTAAATTAATAGAATAATACCCTGCCTTACTATTTGTTGTTCAGATCTACCTTCATTATAATTTCCAACGAGATTATATCATGACCAGGAATTTTCTATACAAAGATTTCTAGTCACAAATAATCACTTGAAAATTATAATGAAGGTAGGCATGAACAACATAAGTCAGGGTATTACTCATGAATTTCCCGTGAGCTTAAAAATTACAGCAGAGATTTCCAATGATCATATGATGCAGATGACCCTTCGGGCCATCTGTATCCTATAATCATCGGGAATCTTTGCTATAATTTTTAAACCCCAGAAAATTAATAATACTAATCTTGCTTTCATTTCATGCAACAAAGGATCAAAATATTGAGTCAGCAGTCATATTTTTTTCATCAGTCTTATTAGATAATCTATCTGGTAATACTGGATGAGGATAACAGAAAAAATAAACATCAAAAAACGAATTGGCATATTCGGGATTTAAAAAAATTAAAAATATGGGTTAGCCAGTAATGCAAACTGAATAATTAACTTTGTGTGACCTTAGTCTTAAGAGTCAAAACAAACAGAAACTATTTTCCAGGGCAAAACTCAGGCTTTGTGAGATAGTTTTTATTGTTAGTTATCAAATTCATCAGATTATCTTATCTTTGAAAGTTCCTGAAATGTTCTGATTCGGTCAGTCAGATATTTTTAAAAAAAAATTACTGTAAATTAATAGAATAACTTTGTTTTCATTTTGTAGAATGAATGATTGTTAGCAGTCATATTTTCTCCATCAAACTTATTAGACAATTATAAAAAATTAAGGTTTCTACTAGTGATACCACATGAGGATAACGAAAAAAATAAATGTCAAAAATCGAATTGGCATATTTGGGATCTAAAAAATAAAAATTGAAAAAATGGGTCTCTCAAGATTTGTTGATTAAATTAATTCTAAAATACTCTGATATCCAACTAAAATATTTTCTGATTTTATCAATATTACTATTAAAAATTTCATATAAAATTTGCTTATTATTCTAATAATTAATAATTACAATATATGGTTAAGGTTGAGTTAGTTTATGTTAAATTATTATAGCTTTATTATATGATATTGTTATAAAACCTTACCATTCTGGCGATACACAGTATGTGAATCACTAATGCATGTTATTAACGTTATCCATATCCCAATTTAATTTCAAAGATACAATAATGTGCATAATGAATGGAAGCGTTTTTTAAATCTAAAAAATATAATGAAAAAAGCAATTTTTTAAAAAATAATAGACAATCACAACTGGTTATTAATCCATATTAATAAACAAATTATGAATTACTACAATATTAATGTGAAATGTTGCAATAATTACAGATTCATCTTATTTACATTTCTACAGCCTGATTTTAGTTAAATTGATCCACATTTTCTGAAGATGCTTAATTAAAAACATTTAAAAAGGACAAATGCTGTAATTATTACAAATTTAATAAATTGGCATAGACTGATTTCTCACACTTTGGTAACGTTTTCTGAAAATAATTAATCAAAACATTTAAACAGAAATGGTATAACTATTAAAAATCTAAAATTCTATCTCAATTTAATTTCAAAGATGCAATAATGTATATAACAAACTAAAGCGATTTTTTAAATCTGAAAATGCAAAGTGAACATAATGAAAAAATTAATTTTTTAAAAAATAATAGAAGATGACAACTGGTTATTAATTCATATCAATAAACAAATTAAAAATTACTGACATTATTATGAAATGTCGCAATAATTACAAATTCGTTTTAGTCCAATTAAATTTTCCCACAGCCTGATTTAGTTAAATTGATCAAAGTTTTTCTTGCTCTCTGATCACATTTTCTGAAGATGCCTAATCAAAACCGTTTAAACAGAACAAATATTGTAATTATTACAAATTTAATAAACTGCCATTGACTAATTAAAGTTTTCTCGCACTCTGGTTACGTTTTCTGAAAATAATCAATCAAAAACTTTATCAGAATTGTCGTAACTATTAAAAATCTAAAATTCCTACACACAAATCACATTTTTTGGTTATGGCTATACATGAGGATGAAAGCATTTCGGGTTTGAAAACCCGAAATTAAAATTTGAAGACGAAATTGTTTTAGACCTACTTTACTTGAAAGATGAAATTATTTGATACTTTTTTTGAATAGACGAATTATAAGGAACATATTTATATAAATTTTATTTGCTCTTCCTTATAAAAAATTTTAATTTTCTTTAATGAAGACGAAATAGGCCTTTTTCAAAAATCAATTTCGGTGGCATCACTAGTTATGGCCAATCAAAAATGTTAAAGCGAACAGACTCAAAAATAAATAATATATATTATTATTATATTATATATCATATGATACAGTATGATCACATTTCTTGTGTAATATGAAATGTGTGAGGGATAGTTTCTGTTCAACTTTTTGATGTTCACTATGCTTATTTTTGAAGAATCCTTTTTTAGTGTAGATAATAGTTTTTGTTTTTCTAATTCAGGCAAGTGTTATGGTGATTTGATGACATGGAATAATGACACATCTATGTAAATGTAGAAATATACTTGTGATTGTGTGTAAATATGTTGTGATCAGTGAATACACATTCAAAAATAATATTTATATATTGTAACTTGACTATGACTAATAATATAAGATACTATTTGTTTTGAAATTATACCTATTTAATGTTGCTAAATAATGCATGCATGATCTGATTTTGAAATATAATATTATAACAAGTAGTACTAAAATACTACAATATATAAAACTATTTGAGTCCTTGTATTCCTAATAAGGGAGTTATGTGACTGATGTTTGATGGCTTTCGATTGTTATTAGTTATTTGATACCAATAAAATTTTTTGAAAAAAAAAGAATGATTGTATTATTTTGCATATGTACTTTACTTTGTAATATTAAGATGATGTTGTTGTTTTAGTAAATTTTTTAATCACGATTGATAGATTTATGATGTTCAAATTATAAGTATGACATTTAATAATTAAGTATAGTGGTGTTAATTATACAGATACCAGTATGATTACATTTTTTGTATAATATAAAATGTGTATAGGGATGGTTTCCTTTAACTTTTTTGAAGTCGCTTATCCTGTTTTTTGCAACAACCTTTTTTAGTAGGAGTAATGATTTTCATTTATTCATTTTTGAAAGAAGTAAAATTTTTACTTAATATATATGTAATTTATATAATTTCAAATGCAGATTACTCATTATGATACAAAAATAGTATCTCTTATTATTAATTTTGAAATTTATAATTATAATGCAACTGGCATTAACAATATAAATCTATGCTGCTGATTGAATTTTTATATTATAAAATTTGAGGTTTTGTTGTTTCTTTTTTCTAAACTTGATTTTGCTTTCATTCACATAAAATGGTTTCACTAACAACTAGTTTTATACATTTTCAATCAATAACCTATGATTGCTTCAAAGATACACATTTTATCAATGCTCATTTGACAAGCTTATTATAAATTTATAGATAAGTTCTTACCATATATGTAATATATTTACTAATGCAAACTGATATTACTGATTATTAATTTTGAAACTCATTATTATAATGTAACTGGCATTAGCAATATTAATTAAAATTTTATAATATAAATCTATGCTGCTGTCAAATTTTTATATTTTAAAAAATTTGGAAGCTTGTTGTTTCATTTTTTCTATTGTTTTTTTCTGAATATAATTTCATCTTTCATTTATATAAAATGGTTTTATTTAACAACTAAATTCATCCAGTTTTAATCAATAACCTACAAGTACTTCTAAAACACATATTTTGCAATGCTCACTTCACTGACAAGCTTATTATACAGAAGATAAATTTATAGATAAGTTTGGTTCATGAACTTTATATTTTTCTGATAGCTCTTTTCAAAGTAATTCTAGTTAATATAGTTATTAATTAAGTTTGGAATTAGGGGCATGCTATTTATCACATGATATTTTTTACTTAGTAGCTACTCTATCCATGTATGGTGTGATCACTTTATCTAATTTTAATTGATTAATATAATATATAGATGTGATCACTACCTTTAACCATGTATCCATGGTAAAAATCACGTGATAAATGGCATGCTCCTTAATAAGACCAATTATATTTGGACTTATTCATAAAAAATGTCAAAATTTACAGATTTTGTATTGAAAGATTAGGCCACCAAAGTTGATTTTTCATTTGTATTACATGGAATCTGAAAACATGGCTGGTTTTTTGTTTTAAAAAAAAAAACAAGCATAATAATTTTTCTTTTAATTATTGATTATTATAAATTAGTAGCCATTAAAATCTAAAAATGAATAGATGGATATTGAAATATTTCAGAACTGTTTATTCAATAAATATAATGCTGGTTATAATAAGTTAGTTACTCTACAAAATTTGCATGATTGAAAAGAGGAGTTTATATTTGTGAGTTTGTAATTAGGATCGTAGGTATGTCTTAAAATATTTTCTTGTCATGTATACAAACATACTAAAGCTTATATGTAAAACCTCAGCCAGGAATCCATCTCTTGGAACCAAAACTAGACAAATAATCAACTGCAACTATCCACAGTACATTGGGAGAGTTGGACAATAGAACCATAAGAGTCCTCAGTACATTGAGAAACTACCAAACAGTTTAATAGTATAATTATGTAATTAAGAATTACAATGAACAATTGTATCGCATATGCCACTTAGGCCATTTAAAGTTGATTTTTTTATTTTGAATTACATAGAATCTGAAAACATGGTTTTGTCAGTCGGTCAGTAAGTTTTTTTTAAAAAAAATAAGTGTAATAATGTTTATTTTATGATATAAATGAATGTAGTTTAAAATTGATATTGATTATTATAAATTAGTAGATATTTAAAATCAGAAAATGGATAGAGAGATATCAAAACATTTTGGAATTGTTTACATTGATAACAAATTATGATGAATCAGTAACTCCACAAGACAATACATTATATAGGGCAGTATTAACTAAAACAAGGCTTATGGCATTTTTTGCAAAAATGAGTTAACTATATCATCATATAAAGCAGGAGTTTTTCTATATAATTTGATATTTAAAGCATTGATTTCCATAGTAAAATTTTTACCAATGCTTACTTTTTGAAATACTGTATAAATTAAATGTGATCTAAAATTAGAATTTGGATATCTGGTTGTTGATCCTTGCTGCAGAGTCATAGAAATGGATTCGTGTGATTGACTAGCAAATGTCGATCCAACAGGTTATACCAATAATAGATCATTATTGTTATTGTTATACAAAATTTTAAATGTGATTTTCTCAAAATAGAAAAAAAGCCATAAGTCTTGTTTTAGTTGATGCTGCTCCATATAACCTACAATGGCTTAGTTGAAAGCAGGGTTTAAAATTGGCTTGCACATGCATGCACAGTGCAAGTAAATATTTTAATGTGCAAGAAAAAATTTGAAAAAATGGGTTTGTGCATGTAAATTTTTTTAAATTTTTATAATAAACTTACTTTTGTTACACAAAATTGTTAATTTGTGCAAGTAAAATTTTTTTGAATTTTAAACACTAGTTGAAAGAGGTATTTAGATTTCACGAGTTGGTGATTAGAATGTTGGTATTACTTCTACTACTTAAAAGTACTCTTGTCATATATACAAACATACTAACACTTATATGTAAAACTGCAACTTGGAATCTACCATTTTGGACCAAAACTAGACAAACAATTAACCACAACTATCCATTGTACATTGGGAGAATCAGACAATACAACTACAGGAGTTCTCAGTATGACTGAACAGTATAATAGTATAATCATGTTAACAAGAATTACAATAAACAATTATACCACTTATGCCACTTTAACAGTAGATTAGAGCAAGCTTATTTTATATTACAAGAATATATACTGTATTTATTATCACAATGTTGATTTTTTCTAGAGCACAAGGCCTTTATTATATACTTTGATTAATTATATAAAACTAAAGATCATATCACTACTTGAAACTTAAAACTACTAGAGGTTCTATGGCTATTTCGATATATATAGTCACTAATATCACTGATATATAGTAATAATATTTGAATTGATGCTATGCCACTTTGGCCACCATGTGTAACTGAGTAGGTATGATAATATAATAATATTATGATAAATTTGATAATTAGCAATAAAAACTAGCTCTTAGAGCTCTGAAAAGAGGCTTCTAATTTTTTTGCATTATCAGCTAACCCGTTTTTTAAATTTTTCAAGTTTTTTTTTAGATTCCAATTGTGTCAATTCAATTTAAGCTATTTATTTTTTTCCTTTATTCTAATCTGGTATTATCCGATGAAGACCTTAAGTTTCAATAATTGTCCAATAGGACTGTCAGAAAAAATATAAATTCTGACCCAAATTTTTGACTCCTTGCTGTGCAAAATAAAAAATTAACTTTGCATAACTATAGATATAACTATTCTATTATTTACAGTAAACTAAAAAAAAAACTAACTGACCAATCCATGTTTTTAAATTTACTTGCATTGCCTTATCAAGTGCCATAGTAATTTGGATAACTTTACGGAACAATATCTTCAATTTGTTATTTCAAAATATAGGTATTTTCTGATAAATATAATTATATATGATTATTGAAATCATATTACTATAATTATGATGAGGTTATTTTCCTTATTACAAATAAGGCAAAGTTAATTTCTCTGTTTGCTTTACATAGATTTCAAAATCCACAGTTGTTTTTTTATTGTAATAGACTTGTGTTCTCATTTAAAACTATTCAATGCATAATATTGAATCAGAAAATTAAATTGGCAGTAGAATTTTTTTTTACTATAATAGACTTGCATTCTCATTTAAAACTATTCAAAGTTATTTTTGCTTTGTATAACATCGAATCAAAAAATTAGATTGGCAGTAGAATTTTTTTATTATTTCTATCAGTAATTTCAAAAAACAAGATCTTTATTAGGTGCTACCAGATGAATTTTATGGAAAAAAATTATAGCACAATTGGAGCTTAAAAAAGTTTTTTTTTGAAAATTAAAAAATGGATCAGTGAGTAATACAAAATGAATATCAACTTTGGATGGCCTAATGCACTATGCTTGTTTAGTTATTAATAAGCACAGATAGCTCCATAGTCATTCTGGGTGATGCAATAAATAATAACAATGCAAGGCATCAAATATTGGTAATTAGACTCAGAGACTATAAGAACAAAGTAAGATTTCATATTGTAAACAGAGAAATATGATTCTTGTAACTAAAAAATTTCATGTGATCAAATATATAACTGAAAAAATAAAAGGCTTTCTGCTTAAAGTTAAGTTATTTATGATATAGACCTTTTTTTACTTTTAAATAGTTTATTGTTCTCCTTATTTATTATATTAATTGCTTTAATTAATGCATACAAATTTAATTACCTGGTTTTTATAACATAAATCTTTTTAAATTGACCCATCTGACCAACTTTTTTTTAAATTTCAAATATAAAAAACTTTATAAATTTTTTAAAATCTTACATAGTTATTAAAATATATAAAAAATTTTTTTTGAGTTTCCAAATTTTGATCTGGCCAGGTTATAAAATCCAATTGATTAATTTTTTGTGACCTAACATAATAAGTAATATTATTATTCAATTACTGTTAATTTGTTTAATTAATAATACTAGTAATAATATGCAGGGTAAGGTGTTAAGTTTGAACTTAAAAATATGTAAATCTAGTGCATGGTACTAAACATGCATGATTTATGTGAATAATTTAAAAATTCTGCACTATATAATTTGTTATTTATATAGTCAAAAAACTTATATAGATAGATTTAATATATGGGGGCGAGTCAGTAGAAAAGGGACAAATTTATTAGATAAATTTGTCCCTTTTCTACACTCACCCCCATATATGAATAGTTTTTTAATTTACTATTACATTTTTTTTAAGTGTATTATAGATATATATATTTATACATGATAAATTTTGCTCTAACCATTATGATATTTTTTTCTTTAACAAAATTATGTGAATATACATATAGATTATTTTAAGTAATCTTGTTTATCTTAAACTAAAGCCAAATGATATTTCTATGTTTCTGGCTTTGATTAATATAACTGCAATAGTAAAAGAACTCCGATATTGTTGGTGAAGATGCATTTATAACAGTTATAATAACTGACTATGCAGACCAAGATCAAAATAACTCAGTAATAAAGTGTTATTATCTGGCTGCACCTCATCTGATTCATGTTACTTCAGCTATAAAAAAAATTTGATTTATTATATTAAAGTGAATTTATCTTATATAATATTAAATACAAATTAAAAACATAGCCGTTTCTGGTTATCAGAAAACCTTAATTAATATGGATAGCCTTTCTAAAATTCTCTAGAAGGCTGAAATTTTTTAAGAATCGAGTAAAGCTATTAGGTTTGCTAAAACAATAGCCACAAAATTCAATAGCAAAAATGGCAATAATAAGATTAATTCATTTGTGACCAGATCTTTTACTATTAAACCATCTGCAACCTAACCTTATGTAACTCAGTCTTCTGTAGCTCAACCTCCTGTAATCCATTTTCCTGCAACCCAACCTTTTGTAACCCAACCTTTTGTAACTCAACCTTCTGTAGTCCAGCCTTCTACAACCCAACCTTATGTACCTCAGTTTTCTGTAACTCAACCTCTTGTAATTCATTCTCCTGTAACCCAACCTTTTGTAACTTAACATTCTATAACGCAACCTTCTGTAACCCAGCCTTCCGTAACTCAATCTTCTGTAACCCAGCTTTCTGTAACTCAACCTTTTGTAACTCACTTTTCTGTAATCCAGCCCTCTGTAACCCAGCCTTTTGTAACTCAACCATTTGTAAACTCTACCTTCTGTAGCTCAACCTTCTGCGCCAAATCTTCTAATGCTAGGCCCTTTTAACCAAACCTTCTGTAACTAAACTTTTTTGATCAATAAACTATATACAAGAGCTAGGGACTGATACAAACTTACACATTTAGCAAAAAACATGTCAACCAATTCGAACAAATCAAATTCATCTTTACCTGATTTTTGTGATCAACTTCAATCTGAATAAAATATAATTTTTTATTGTACGTACTTTATTCATTAATCTGTAATAAAAGCTAATTTTACTAATTATATATTTATTTGTATTAAAATTAATAGAACATCAAAAGAATAATAAAGTAAAATAAAATACTGCCAAATAAATATAAATATAAAAATAAATGAATGTACTTATCACATTTAATATTTGATTCTGTACTATTATAATTGTCAAGATGGCATTACTAGAAAAAGGGTGAAATAAATTAAAGATAGTGATTTAATCACCAAATTTATGCATTTTACTAATAACAAAAATAAAAATTATTAATAGTCACATTGATATTTATAAAAATAATTCTTTATTGTTACATTAATCTTTTTTTATTATATTTGAATCAATCCTTATCACCTTGTATTACATATTTTCTTCAATATTTTATTTATTTGCAATGATATAGCTTCGTGACTCATGAAATTTGTTATAATAAATGTCTAAATATACTAAAAAATTCTGATTTTTAGTTTAACTCAAAATTCAAGCTAATGCCTTTAAGGTCCTTTGTATGAGGAATAACTTGGGGATACAAGTTTGTTATATTGAAAATTTTAAGAATCACCATGCTAAGCATGGCAGTCATGAAAAAACCTGAAAAAGATAAATTATTTTTTTTTAACAAAAAATTTGTGGTAATTATCTTTTTATTAGAATTGGGTTAAACAAGACACTGACCAGATTCCTGCCATTGCCAAAAAATGAATGCAAATGTTTCTATGTGGAGAATACAAAAGGATTTTGATAAATTTAGCAGGCTGCAATATTGCAGATTAATATTTAAAAAAAATTAAAATGATTATTATTTAAGGATAGGGTCTGAACTAGTAATAATATTAGGTTAGAGGGTGCATATATATATATGCAAAATTAAATGCTAAAAACTTTTAATTAGAAGCCCAAGACTAGTTTAAATAAAGAATTTCAGTTATTTAAAATTTTTGATTTTTTTTTGTAATTTTTCCTAATTTTTCATTAATTTTGCACATGATCCTGTGATCTAATTGGCCAATTATATTAACCTGCGATATAACAACCTGCATATTTAACAACCTCCTACAAAAATTATTAAAATATATATGAATATTCGAATGTATTCTTTTTAATGTATAAAAATTTAGCTAGCATCTAATATTTAGACGAGCATATATTAATCCAATTTTATTTGCCTTTTATTTATTTATATATATTTTTTTTAATTTTTTAATTTTTTACTTTAGTCTATACAAACTGACATTTTTGGTTCTCATAACATAAAATTTGAAATATGATCCGGCAACCTGGCTTCTAATTTTATTTCAAAAAATTTTATAGGTACATAAAAAACATATAAAATTTTTTCTAGATATCTATAAAAAACCATCCGGCTAAGTACAATAAAAAATTTTTTTCGAATTTGGCAAAAATTTGACCCGGGAACCAAAAGATTCAGTTTGTATAGACTTATTATTATTATTATGATTATTTTATTATTATTATTATTATTTCTAAATTCTTTTCGCATGCTTTTTTTTTAATAAATGTTAATTAGATACTGATTTTAAAATGACAATTCAGAATCGACATAAATTCAGAAATGACGCAGAACAAGAATACATAATCTACATTTTATCATTACTAACAGATCGCATCGCCTTAAGATTCAAATTGCGGTTATTGCAGTTTTATTTAGATCATTAATTCGATTTTATTAAGTTGTTTTATTTATATTATTTAATATGGTTAACCCCATCTAGAATGGTGTCAGCAAAATCTTGCTTTTGATTATGTATTGAATAACTGTATCTTCACATATTTGCTCATCTGTATACGCGTAACGTGTCACCTTGATTTTTTTAATATGCGCATTTCGTACGACAATAAGTGTAAAAAAAATACCCTTAAAATAAAAAAGACTTATCAAAGTTCTAATAACAAACACACAATATAATTTCGTTTTATAATATTTCATTATATTAAAGCCAGATTCATTTTTACTACAATTATATAATCAACCATATCACACGTTAAAAAGATGCAATTTAAAAACTGCAAGCGGGCGATGTAGTCGCCCGCCACATAACATCTCTAGTTTCAATACTAACAAAGCGAGAAAAATACTCCGATACGTGAAGCATTTTATTTTATTTTATTTTATTTATTTATTATTTTTTTAGCACTGCTTTAATCTTCTTTATAATTTATTAGATCAATGGTTATGCAATTATTTATTGATAATAATATAATCACGAAGATTATTTTAAAGCATACAAATTCTTGAGTATTTACAGATATAAAAATTCTGTTATAATTACAATAATTTTACATATTTAATATATATTGGAATTAAATTTACAATTATTATCGTTATATGACCAAAAAATTTAATATAGCAAGATAAATTAATAATTCGTTATTTATGACATAATACGTATTACTCCCGAGCTAGTTATATCACGTGCCTCATTTAATGAATGAACTAGTTCCGCCGGTTCATCTTGATTATAATGGTTTGAGTTTTAAACTCAGTCAAACTAGCTCAGGCCAAACGATTTAACATCCATACTATTCAGTAACAAATAATCCGTACTGAATTAAATGACTTCTTCCGTGGAACTAAAAATGGTTTTAGATTTCAATTATTTTAGAATTTATATGACAAGCAAATACAATTGTAGTCATGAAGGTTAAATATCGTGATGAAAAAATTCTTGGTGGCTATAATCCTGAAAATGGACGAGATCAATTCGTAATTATATAATTTGCAATGATGGCATTATTTTTTCATTGAAAAATTGTGCGATTCTTTCTCTATTTAAGTCGTGTAAAATATATACAAAATGTAATTTTTGCAATCCTACAAGGGATCCAGAATTTGGTTATAGTAATATTTCCATTAAAAATAAATTTAATCAAGACAATTAATGCTTTTGTAGTACGAAGAACAATTTTCACGTTTCCAATCCCTATATAAATTTCATTCAAACCTATTTTTATTCATTTAGTGCACATGATTAAACCTCAAAATTTTATTCACTAATAGATACTTTAGGATTAATTATTATTAAAATTTGGGCAAATGCGCGACGTAGTCGCGCTTAAACCAGGAACATAGTATGATCACTAAACTTGTATTAAGGATCTAAGTGTAGTGAAGAACTTTCTAATAATTGTAAAAATATTGTTCAACCATTAATTATTTTATGCATCCTATTTTAAAGCTTTGTTCACTATTTAATTAGAGAATAGAATCAATCAAGAATTGAAATTCTTAGTGGAGATTAAAAGTAACAATAAAAAGCAACGAAATAGATGACTTTCAGCATTTTAAATTAGAAATAATATGTATCTGTAAATAACATTAATTATATCAGTGTACGCTTTATGGCGGTTAAAAAAAAAAATACTGTTCATCTTGACAATTAATTAAACTTGCAGCATACGTATTGTTACGACTGGTTGGGAGAGCAATGTGCATGATCGCACAGTTTAGCTCCAGTCGCAACTTAATTTAGTTTATCTTTAAAGGACAGTTTCTTTTTATTTCGTATTCAGGAGTCTGAGATTTTTCTTGAGTTTTCAATGATGAACTTTATTAAGGGGAAAACTGGGCTTTAAATACATTTTCAAGTATTAAGAACTACTGCGCTACATTTATTACATCATTTGGTTTCCACCTTTACATTTGAGAAACCTTATTATTTACTCAAAATTTTACTCACAATATTGCTCACAATATTGCTTACAATTTCTACGACCGGGGGCCAATAATAACCAGTTCATACGATACAAATCTGTATCTCCAAGCCTCCGTCACAACTTAGCACCTTGTAATTTCGGATGGCTTGGGTCACGGGTATCTTGGGTGTTACTAATTTGCATTTAAGTCACGGGTAGTATTGTTAGTCGAAATTGTTTTGAGCTATGTAGAAATATTTCGACTTTCGACATTTAGCATGTCAAAATTCTAAATTAATGTCGAAATTCTAAATTAATGTCAAAATACTAAATTAATGTCGAAATGCCTAATAGTGTCGAAATGCCTAAATAGTGTCGAAATATCTAAATAGTGTCGAAATTTTAAATTAATGCCAAAATACTAAATTAATGTCGAAATGCCTAAATAGTGTCGAAATGTCTAAATAGTGTCGAAATGTCTAAATAGTGTTGAAATGTCCGTCTAAATAGTGTTGAAATGTTGAATATCGTCAAAATCTCTAAATAATCAAAATGTCTATATTATATTTATACATTTAGTCATAAGTATATGTAATATTTATTTCGTCAAGCATTGACATTTATTTAAATCGTTAAGCATTTAGATATTTAGCCATAATGTATATAGATCAAGCATTTAGACATTTAGTCATATAATATTTATTTCATCAAGCATTTAGACATTTAGTCATATAATATTCATTTCATCAAGCATTAGGCATTTAGTCATATAATATTTATTTCGTCAAGTATTTAGACATTTAGTCAAATTTAGAATTTCGACATTTTGACAAAAATAATGCGATGTCGAAATATATTTAGACACTTAAGTTTCTAAATATTTGACTAAATGGTATATTTCGACTAACAACACTAGTCACGGGTTAAAAATTTAACCGTGACAGTATGATCGAAAACATATAATATTTGTCACGGATCATAATGAAATCGGATTAAAATGAAATGTGAGGTTTTATTTAAAAAAAAAGTGGCACAACAACTTTTTATTTTTCAATCGCTTGTCAATTTTTTTGTATTATCATATTTCATTTTAATCTGATTTCATTTTAATCCGTCACAATATTTAATGAAAATAAAAATTTGGTCCAATTATATACAAGAAAAATTTTTCATGTTCGTGACGTAGCCTGCGTATGAAATACACATTATTTATAAGAGATTCTTTTGAATAATGGTTGCCAACTTGGATAGAGGTAAACAGCCTGTGGGTTTCTCTAATAAAATACCGGATATAAATGTTAGGATCTTTGCAACATTTGATAAAATATTGATTATAAAGTTGAATAACTTATGCATAGTGATTATACCTAGGGATGGGGACATACGTAGGCTCTTTTAGCAAATTACTACACAAGTTAATTACCTACGTAAAATTTTAAAAATAATTTTTAGGGTGGTTTTTTTTTTTTAATTTGACCATCATTAAAAAAAATTGTTCCAAAATAACCTAAAGAATATTGAGTTGATGCAAGTTTATACCAAATTTCGAGTAAAAATTACGAAATATTTCGAGGTCTTGCTAGTATCAAAATGATGTGACACTCATTTAAATGATGAGTATCAATAAATGAAGTGTAAAAAAAATTACTATAGATTAGAAATTTTAAAAGCTATTTATTAAGGTGATAAATATCAAATGCCACAGTAAACAATGAGAATATAATTACATTTTGAAACTGGTTGAACTAATAGATTTACGTGTAGATTTACGTGTAGATTAGTGTACAGTCGAATCGTCCTAATGATGGTTGCAACTAGAGCTTAACTAGTTACAGCTTAAGCAGCAACATCATTGTGACGATTCGCCTGAATCAATTATGTAGGCGCTTGGCTTATTAAAAACCTATGTTCTTGCAGCAACAACAGCAACAAAAAAAGATAAAAATAAAAAATAAAAACTATTGAATCAAAAAGTTTTATGCTACGGATAGTCTAAAAACTAGATAACAATATAAAGACTTTAGAAGAAGTGAACCATTTCCAATGAAATAGAATGAATAAAATAAAAATAGCTTTTGATTAGTTAATTTTATGTTACAACTTAGTGAAATCCAAGTTTTTAAAATTATTACCTAAACTACAATCGATGCAATCTACATATTAAATCGTGTATTGCCAAAACTGGCCTTCCGAAAACAAATCATTTAAAAATTGTGATAATAAAATTTCATTAAAAAAATATTCATTTTCAGCAGAAATGACCTCAAAATCAAAAATAAATTTGATCATCTCAAAATCATATTTTTCTTAAAGTTCTATCCGGATATCTGTTTACTGAATGATTATCCGAATATGGGTCATTACTAGTAAAATCGCTGTTAGAAGGTAGTTTTAGTTTGAAAAAAATGTGAGTAAAGGTATGTTACATGAATTTCAATTTAATTAGATATTGTTATAAATTTTTTTGTACTAACAAAGGCCATCTGACTGAGTTAATTCTAAATTAAATAGTCAATCTTCTGATTAGCTATTCTATTTTTAGAGCGTTATATCTTCGAAGAATTGAGTTTTTCCAAACTAAAATTACATGATTTTATTAAACTAATGTCTAAAAAAAAATTGTACTACATATAGTGATATGGGCTGACCCCGGTCCAATGATGGGGTCGACTTTCGGTCCGCATTTTTGTGAGCTGGACCGGTCAATTAAAGTAATGTTAGAATCGACTATCTTATAAAGCATATTTCAGGGCAAGCAAGCAAATTGATTAAATACCAACTAGTAGTTTATGAACAACAATGTAGATTTTTATTGGCTGGCTAATTTAGATGATAAATTGGCAAACAATGAATGCAAGGAAAGGATATGCATAGACATTTTAAACATTAAGTATCAACATGCGATAATTTCTCAAAGGCAAAAATGAATAAAAACTAAATATTTAGTATAGATATAGAGACTAATTCTGATCGTTCTGGTAAAAAGGTAGGCCCGGCCGCCCGGTCCGATTTTTTTAGGATCGACCCCGGCCCATAATTTTTCCATCGGCCCGTTTCATTATACTGTATATAAAAATCAACACACTTTTAACTTGAATGAAAAAGCTATAAAATTTCAAATGGCGATTTTCCTTACATATCTGTCGAATCATCCGGATATCTGATCTGTTAATCCGATCTATATGTTTTGTTTCTTTCTAGTAACTTTTCATTGAGTTGATAATTATAATAACTGATTTTAATTATAATGATCAGATTTTAGTTGGTATTTCATTGATACTTTTGATGATTATGCTAGAAGGAGTAACGATTATGTCCCTATAAAAATTTATACTTTCAAATAACGGAAATTATTCGGCCACCAAATCATGTTGCAGATTTATATGAGTTTTTTACAAAATATTGAGATAAAATGGATATACAAATAAAATTTTTTACAGTGTATATAAAGAGATTTCTTTTTTTAAAGCAAAATTAAGTGTAACCCAGTTTACGTTTGCAGAAATTGAGTGCTGACGAAATACTTTCATGTCACTTTACGAGTTACATTTTGAATAAACAACTTATTATATCTAATCAGAATCAGGATTTCGTTCTTGTGATCTTTCAAGTTGATGGAAGGTAAACAGAACGAAAGAGAGATAAGCAGGATATGCCAGAAGCAACTTTGTTAGGGCGTGGAAATCAGACCATCAAATTTAAATCAGAATTAATAAACAGGAAGCAATGCATTTCAAGGTTTATCGTCGGATGAAATCGTTTGATCATAAGAAAGCACATGCATTTAGATAAGCACAATTTAATCGATTACTCATTTTTGTATTTATTAGATAATTACTAATAATAACTTTATTCTTAGGTTGAATATAAAAATCACATTTTGCATCGTTCGAGGTGGCAGTTCCTAGTATTAAAAATCATTAATAATTTATCTTTTGCTATTTCATCCAAGAATAAATAATAATATATAAAGTTCATAAATATTTCATCCTTTTATTGCAATGAAATCACTTTCAAACTTTTCTTGTTTGGTTTTATTTATCGCCATCATCCTTAGCATAGCATATGTCCCGCCCATTATTGGTAAAATTTAATGGTTAAGCAATATTGAATTTTCTCAATACCTCAATGTACTGACTTGACTTAATCAATATAGGTGCAGGCCATCATGTATGGGTCCACAATAAATTGGCACCAGGTACAAGGGCAAGAGTCGACGCATCAGATACTCTTGATTTCGTTATGGTAATCGATGAAGAAGAGTCAACTGCTCATAAGGGTTTCAATTTGTGGATACCCGAAAATTATACCAAATTTTGGCTCGAATTCTGGGTTTATGAAACCACTAAAGATGCTAAATATCGCGGTCCATACAACAATACTCAAGATTACTGTTGGCGTTTTCATGGTAGCGAAGATTTTTGGGATATAAACACTTGCTAATACTGTGCAAAACGGTGGCTGTGCTATAACGTGTTACACAGCGAATTTTACTAATTTCTTTAATAATCACTTAAATTAGTTTTATTGTTATTCTATATTACTTTTTAATTTATTTGAAATTTAACTTATTCATTAAAATTTATAAATATAATCAATCTTAATAAATCATATATAATTTACGTTAAAAGACTAATTTTTTTATTGGTTAATAAAAAAACAAATACTTTTGCAATCAAACTTTGAAGGATTACTGTAGAGCATATAATTATCATACAACTGGCAACAAAAAGTCGGCGTTTAATAGGATGGAGTTCTGTGCATCTCTAAAATTAATAATAAAATGGTAATGGAAACTTAATGTTAGTATGAATAAGTCGCATATTTTTTAATTCAGAGTCATAAAAGAAAGACTTCATGTGTCATTCATAGATTAGAGAATAATATATTTGTTGTTTACAATGGCTTACATTCGTGTCAAGATTTATAACGTTATTTTTGTTCAATTGGTAAATAGATTTTAAAATGATGCATAACATAATTTTAAAAGTCCTAGTATTACAATCAATTGTGGGGCCTCATATTTTTTGTTTAAAGTCTGGATTTTTTCTTTTAAATTTTCTCTTTTATTATGCCTTTTTTTTTCAGAATTTCTGCAAAAACATTGACCCACCTGATTGGACAATTTCAGGGTGACCAGTGATCATATTGCTCAATTCCATATCAATATAGTCTGTTCTGTATAAATTGAATGTTTATTAAAGAATGCACAAGTTAGATAAAGTATGTACAAAATGATGTACCAGTAATGATAAATTCATATGAAATGCAAAGTACTTTGCGTTATTCCAATCTGATTTATACAAATTCTGACCACAGCACACCTTCAAGATAAAACATCCTGTAACGCAAAGTAATTAGTAATGATTATATTTTTCTAATTCATTAAATTCAATTTCGTGCACAATGACTTCAATTCTTTTCGAATTAATGATAATGCTGATACTCGTTTACCGTTTGGAAGAGCAGTTGAACATTATATATATTCGCTCCTTATATCACAAAATACCATTATAAGGTTCAAAGTCGAAAACGATTAAATGATGCAGCAAAAAAAGGGCCCGTAACTATTGAACGTGTAGAAGGATCCACCAGGATCATCTTGGCTGGAAACTAAAGAAGGTATTCGTAAATCAACAAATTACCTTGATGATATTTTGTTTCTTACTGGCGACGGGTTCAACATATTCATAAAAAGGAAAGTGATATATTCAAATTTATTCAAGTTTGGAGATGGGTATGGTTTTGTTTTGGTGGAAGCTGTCAAATACTACGTGATGGAATTGACGAACGAATTGAAACATGTATCATTATTTAATCAATATAACCTTAAGAACTATCTTGACATGCACAAATGTAAAGTATAAATACTATCGAGTTCATACTTTCCGGGATTTCCAGTACTTATAATCATTAAAGGCAACCTTGATGAATATCATGATAGTATTAATTCAACATTGGCCATTGTGACTACATTATTGCTCTTTTCGATTTAGTCGGATTTGCCATTATGTGATTTTTTGCGAGCTCTGTGAGTCCCATGATTACAATACAAGCAATTAACTAAATTTTCAGAAGTCATTTCATTTCAGTTTTGGTATTTTTATTATTATTAAATGCGTTCCGAAAAATATACTGGTAACAAAATTTAAGTTATTACATATTCTGTAATCGTGGTCACAAAAAAAAAAAACACATTGATCAAATCAAACTAAATTGAAAAGAGCGATAATAAGTTCTGTAAAAAAAAATGGTTTACAGTAATTCATGATAAAAATTATGGTAAACTATTGCAAACCAGCTCAAACATAATATTATATTGTATCACTGGAATAACAAGTTTTGTAGCAGAATTATTACAGTAACTCACAATAGAATTCGTGTTAATTCCGATGAAAACTAATTCAACCTTAACCACACACTATGTGCCACTGGAATGGAGAATAAGTTTTTAAGAAATTTTTACAATAACTTACTGCAGAAAATACAATAAACACAACCATATCAATCAATAAAAGAAAGGTAAGGGCACCGGATGTGCCGCGTTTAATCATATATGATATAATCCTATAAGTAATGGACGCTATTGAGTTTAAATCGGTCAAGCGAAGCTAGGCCAAACTACTAGGCCAAACTATAAATAGCTTAAATTTTCTTATTTGTTCGGTCGTTTAACCATCTTAACCAGTTAATTCAACTAACATTAAGACAATCCTGAACATAATTCGCCTAGCATTAAAAAGATTTTCCATATAGTTAGCTAAACGGTTGCAAATCCTATAAACTTCTGTACTTTATAATTCTATTCAATGTTGGTTTTAATTAATTAATCACTATTAATTAAAAATCCGTAATCAAATTTTATGTACTTATTTATACTTTACGACCAATTAGCTAGACGTAGCAGGCATGACTAATTTTTAAATATTTGCTTGGTCAAGTCAATAAATTTAGTTGAATTTACACATTTAATTTTTAATAATTAAGACTGGCGGCGAATCCGCTACATGATCTTGTGCTAGTTAGTGGTATTATAGAATATAAAAGAAAAATTTTTTTAATGGTTTGTCTTATTATTTTTCTATTCTTTATCTTACCTATCATCATTTTTGGTTTAACCATCATAAATATTTCAATCAAATAATGAAAATTTTGTTAATGGTGTTGGCAATTATAATACTATAGTAGAGGTTGTACCCGAAATAAATTTCAAATTCCGGATAACCCGCCCGTTTACCAGATTATTACCGGGTCACAAACCGGATTGTTTTAAAAAATCCAGGTTACCCGGTTGACCCGGTAGACCCGGTTTGTTTGATTGGCTAATGCAAAATTGAGGTAGCTCTTAAGGGTATGTAATTTTTTTAGAGGTTGCACCCGTTAAAAAATTTAAGCTCCGGGTTACTCACCGTTTACAACATTATAAACTGGGTCATCTTAATAATCCGGGTAACCCGTTTTTTTGATTGATTGATGCAAAATCATAAATTCTCTTATATGCATTTTTTTAAAAAACTACGTATAATGATAATGGTAACTGATAAATTTATTTAATTTTTATGTCAGGTGCCCCGAGAATCATGATAATAGCTGTAACATAATCAGTTTATTCTCCAACGCTAGAGGCCGTCGGAAAACAAACTGGGTTTAAATAATAAAATTTAAAATGACCTCACACCAACGGACATACGTACTGTACATACGTTTGTACGTCACATTATCATGCTTATGGATAATTAATTCGGGTCACCCGGTTAACGATAGCTATGACCCGGTTGACAGGTGTTAACCGGGTTACCCGGGTAACACTTATACGGGTACAAGCTCTACACCCACATTATCCCGTAAATATAGTAACCGAACTTTTTCAGAAATCATATGCACTTAGGCTTTTCAACTATATCCTATCAAAAAAGACTCAGAATCAAATTATATTAGTACTATTTGATCAGTCACATTGAGACGATTCAAATTATAGTTTCATATTTAGGATCTTGAAATTAGTAAGTTCAAAGTTGTGTTTTTAACATTATTTAAGAATGTAATAAAAGTTTATACATTTATTTTTTATTTTTTTTAAAATAATAAATAAGTTCTACTATAGTCTACATTTAGATAGCATTTAAGATAGCTTTATTATATATTATAGGAAACATGACTTTATTTTTGTCTTTTAATGAACAAAAACTTTATTTATTACAATTTTATATAAAGATGGATATATTATGACTTATAAATTAAATTGTATTAAATCATTATTTTATTTGTGCATTATATTATATAAATGCAGAATTTTTAATTAAGCATATATAAAATCAATATTGTATCATTATAACAGATGAAAATTTTGATTAGCCAGTCTGCAAATGATGTGATATTCAATTTGCATGATCAAATAATCATGAAAAGATATCCTATTAGTCAGGTAAAATGTTACATAAGTGATAAATAAATAAAAAAATAATAAAACCATATAAATTTACTATAAACTTTAAGCCAAACATTCTTTTCATCTTGCATATTAACTTTCAGATTTTGGGATTAAGCTTATTGTAGGTAGTAGAATAAGATTATTTAAATTTTCTTAATAAAATTTTTTTAAAAATTCTAATTATAAGACCATAATTATATGTAAAAAGTTATGCTAAAACAAAGTTTGCTTAGGTGACAAAATAAGGTTATCTTAAGTAAAAAAATAAGTTGTCTATATACTAATGTTAAAAATCACATAAATTCTATATAACCCTTTTTTTGCTAAGATAACCTATTTTGGGCTCTTAAGTAAAGTTGTTTAGCACAAAATTTATAACAATAATAAAGAAAAAACCATTTTTACTAGCATTTACTAGTGAAAGTTGGATTAAAGTTTTATGATCTATTCTTGAGAAAATCTTTAATTTCTTTGCTTCTGTGGAATTTGACATATTCGTGGAATATGACATTCCTTTACCAAAGTACTATCATCAGAATTATTATTACCGGTATAATGAAGGGGTTCCTTGAAGTAAACTTCGATTTTTCCTGACTTTTCATGTTGGATAGTGATACGGGCTGGCCCCAGCCCATCAGCCGGGTGGGCGGGCTGATTATTAAGCAAAAAAATTTCTCACACAATTTATTTCATATATACATAACAAATAACAAGTAAATACCTGCATAAACTAATAAATGCGTTTTATGAATACATTTACTTACGTAGTAATGATGTTACTTTCAAGTATAAGCATTATTACAATTCGTGCCATTATAAAATAATCGTATCGATATAAATTTAACTTGAAAAATACAAGTAACAAAAATTGGGTTGACTTTGTTATTTTTAAAATAAATGAAATTTGCACTTACTAAATAAAATAAACTATACTCAATTAGCATTCGTTCAAAAATTTTTTAATGACTACATTTCTCATGCACTCTTACATAATTTACTGTAATGCTCAGTTATATAACACTAACACATGTGTTCTATAAAATCTAAACATAACAAGAATTTCATTCAATTTAACAATGTCTTTACTCCATATGGTATTATTCGCTAATCATTTTTTTTACTCAATACACATAGCTCAATTATTTAAAACTCTATATGATACAATTTGTCTTCTAATCACCTAAAAAAAAACCTTTATACCTTTACCTTCTAATCACATAAAAAAAAATCCTTCATACAATACTCTTATTTCTAATCGCTTAAAAAAAAAAATTCATATGAATGATTGCCTTTTAATCGTTTAAAAAATCAATTCAATATAATCATTCCTTTAATTAAAATTATATTAGTTTAAAAAAAAGGAAAAATTCAAAATCTAAACACTTTCGTTACAATCTTTTTTTTTTTATTTGAATATGATTAAAAAACATAATACGCGTTCTCAAAAAAGAGATGAAACTCAAATTACCTCTGATTTCTCAGATGTTAAAAACCGTCCTAAAAAATTGCAAAAAACTCATCAATCAGAACAAGTTTCTGAAACAGAAAGCGAAGAAGGACCTTCAAGCATATCATCATATGATTCTATATCTTTGCCTTCACTAGCTCATTGTTCATCTGAAGAACAGATCGTAACAGCAAATAAATTGCATCAAAATAAAGATTACAAACAAACTACACTTGATAAATCCTTAGAAGTTCAAAATATTAAAATTTTAGTAAACAATAATGATATATCTGATAGCGCGAAGTCAAATGCTAGTTGGGTTTGGAAACATATGACAAAAAATAAGTTAAAACAAGAAGTAGCTTGTGACGTAGTCACAATTAACTTAGATGGAATTGAGAAAAAATGTAATAAAATTTTCAGTATTACAACTTCAACTACACATCTTGATGAACATCTCAATGCGATCCATAGAATTTTTTCTAATCAGCAATATAAAAAAATTCAAACAAACAAACCCTAGTTGAATCAGATAAATCAACTCCAACTATACTCTCAATGCTTTCAAAAATAGATAATCACAGACCAGCTAAGCAACAAAAGTTATCATCTCGCTTGATTTCCTGGATTGTTGAAGATTGTCAGCCTTTAAGTGTTGTAGAGGAAAAAACATTTCAGCTCTTTTGTCAGGAAATGGATCCTCGTTTTAAAGTTCCTGGTTCAGCTCACATAAAAACTAAAATTAGAGAATCTGTACTCTTCGCTGAAGAACAATTGCGTAGTCTATTATCTGAAACAATGGAAACATTTTGTTTTACTACTGATATGTGGACTAGCATGCATACACCCTATATTGGTGTAACTATCCATTGGCTTTTAAAAAATTTTGACTTATACCAGGCAGTTTTAACCATTGAAGAATTTCCTTATCCACACACAGGTGAACGCCAAGAACAATTTTTATCAAAAATTTTTGAATACTGGAGCATACATAATAAGCTGATTGGAGGAACGACTGATAATGATAAAGCAACTGTTAAAGGTATACGATTACTTGAAACACTTCATATTTGTTGCACCGCTCACACAATTCAATTGGCCATTAAAGATGGTCTTAGTTTATGTGATGATCTTATAAATAAAGCAAAAAAATTAAACAATTGGTTAGTGAAAAGGGACCAGTATCGTCAAAGTCTTCGAAATATTCAAAATGAATTTAATCAGTTGCAAGTAAATATTTTAGAAGACTCTGAATGGCCACTACTTGGAGATGAAGATTCTGAACTGGAATCTGATGATGATTCATCTGAATTAATATTACCAGCACAATCAACATCTTCTGTACAACCATTATTATCTGAGCAACCAAAAAAAAATATCTATCTGTTGTTGAACCTATTCGTGACGTGAAGACTAGATGGAACTCAACGTTTTTTGTCTTAAAACGATTAATTCAATTACAAGATGCTGTAAAACACCTTGCAAGATCTTTAAGTCGTCATCCTGAATCACAACAAAAAAAAAGATGGACAGAGTTTAAGCAAAAGATTACTTTTGGAAGCTGAATGGGAAAAATTAGATGAATTAATTATACTTTTAGAACCTTTTGCTCAAACAACCAAATTAATTGGTGGAGCTCAGTATCCGACTCTTGGCATGATGCTTCCAACTATTTTGCTTTTGCTTTCACATTTGCATCAAATGAATGAATCAATAAATTCATCTATCTTGAGTGTTTGTGAAAAAATTGAAGACTCCATTTCCAAACGTTGGGAAACTCCATTAATTGAGGCATATATTGCTTCTTATTTAGACCCTCGTTTTAAAAATATGTCCTTTACTAACAATGAAAAAAAAAGATGTGTTAAAAATGCAATATCAGAAATGATAGAAGTAATAGCAAATACTATTGATGCCCCAATGCAAACAGAAATGGATCGGTTCTTTGATGGTAATATTCAAACTGATTATCTAGTATATAATGAATTGGAGCGTTATGACAAAGTAGTACAAATGAACAAATATTATATCGATCAACCACTTTATAAAACTTACAATCCTCTTATATGGTGGCATACAAATCAACAAGAATATCCAAACTTGGCAGTGTTGGCTCGAAAATTCCTTGCTTTCCCAGCAACTTCGGTGCCCTCAGAACGATTGTTCTCTGATGCAGGCAATGTTTTAACAAGCAAGCGAAACCGGTTAGATCCAAGTATAGTACATGATATATTGTTTTTAAAAACAAATTCTGATCTTTACAATGTTTATCCCGGTTTAGAATAAAGTCTTGATCTATTGTACTAAAAGATATATCAGTTTTTTTTGAATCTAAATAAAATATGGGTTAAGCTTGATTTTAAAATCTATCTTCTTTATATCAACTACTGGTGATTACTATCTAATAATGTTCTAGTTTATAAATTATACGTCATATAATTTTGAAGTTCAAATATATATATGTAATAAATTCAATTTTTGCTTTCTGGTAAGAAGTTTAAATAGCAGCACCTGTAAAGTGAGATTTTGTTAATTTTGAAAGAACATATAAATGACATTTTCGATTTCAAATTTAATACATAGAAATACAAAATTTTTTTTTGTGATAGTTTTTTTAGCCATTCTTGCAATCTAATTGTCAAAAAAAATTTTTGTAAATGGTCAGCCCGGTTGACCGGCCCGAGGTTTTTTGCCGGCCGGGTCGGCCCAAGCATTTGGCATCGGCCCGTATCACTAATGTTGGATCATAAAAGTTTGATCATTAACTTTTGTATAAAACAGCATCATTCTTTGTTTTGAAGTGTAAATAACTGTAACTAAATTTTATTAGAAAAGATTAAAAATATTACCCTAAATCCGTGGTTTGTTATGTTTTTACCTCATGTGATGATCATAGAGGATTTTATTTTAAATAAATGCAAGAAAACTTTGAAAATTTAAATTTTTTTAAAAATCTTTAATTCAATTTTTTTTACTAGTAAAATGCTTGTAAAAATAGTTTTTATAATTAATTGTTGTTATAAAATTTTGTGTTAAACAATTTTACTTAAGAGCCCAAGATAGATTATCTTAGTAAAAAAAGTTTTATATATAAATCCTGTAATTTTTAACATTAGTATATAGGCACTTATTTTTTTACTAAGATAATCTATTTTGTCACCTAAGCAAACTTTGTTTTAGTATAACATTTTATATATAATTATGGTCTTATAATAAGAAAATTTTTTCTTTTTAAAAAATTTAATTAAGAAAATTTGCAAAATTTACCAAATTTAAAAAAGTGTTCTAAATAACCTTATTCTACTATTTTCAATATGCTTAATCCCAGAATTTGAAAAAAAATTAATATGTAAGCTGAAAAGAATGTTTGGCTTAAAGTTTATAGTAAATTTATATGTTTTTTTATTATAATTTTTATTATAAACTAACATTTATGTATCAACAGGTGTGACATATTCCCTGACTGCTATAGGGTTAAAGCAGTGTTCATTCATCAAGTTAACACCATACAACAGATTGAAAGATTACTAAGACTTATGCTTCTTACTCACATGGCTCAGGTCAGTGACTGGTCATGAGCTTTTTCAGAAAGAATGTGAAAATCATTGCTTAGTTGTGACAAAATTCATTAAATCACATTCCATATAAAGTAAATACCAAGGATCGAATTACAAGAAGCTGCAAACACACTTGCAACCCAATCCTCTCTCCCAGAAACCCGACAGTTTAAAATAATCATTTAAATTCTATTATTCACATTTTCATACAAATGGCCGGCCTGCATTATGCGGACATCCAGGATTAAGGTTAATTCCCACTTTGGCTATCTCTAAAATTAGAAAGTTTGTGTTATATAAAAATAGGTAAGGTCGTAACTTAATTACCTCAATAAAAAAAAGTTGCCAACTCAGTTTTAATAGGACTCTTCTAGTAATGAGTCATGAGAAAAATGTGCTTTATGTCAGCACCAATCAACTTTAAGATCTACTTTCAATTATTCTCCGGTAAAACCATCCATTAAGTATACTCATAATAAAATAAATTGACAAATGCACGCATATTTTTAATTCGTATGCATTCAAAAATCTATCTTCCAATTAATCATCATGTCATTCAGTCCAATATATTGTATATTTTTTATATTACAGTCCTATGATCAAAATCAAACCAGTACCGTAGAACACTGTATACAGTACCCGGGGTCTTATTCAAGAATCTATTTTTTAAATTGAATAGTACCTGTGTGAGGAACCGGGTATATATGTTGGTATATATCATATAAAAATAATAAATTAAATATAGCTGCACTCCGGGTATTATTCAAGAATTAGGTCAAATGGACAGTGAACAATACCCGGGTCTTAATCAAGGGGGTATTATTTTTCGGGGGATACTTTATGCAGTGCTCTACGGTAAATAAGAAAGCATTGTTATACCTAGAATACGTCATAGAATATTATTGGACAGGTATGTCACGAGACATTAGAACATGTGAACATCGAAGCCAAGAAATCACGTAGATCACATAGATCACAGTGGCAAGAAGCTACGGACAGTTCTTAGGGACAGTTCAGTGGCCAGAATTAGTATTAGGGTTAGGGTTAGGGTAGATGGATTTAGTTAATGTCAGTCAGCATCACTGTCCGTAAGAACTGTCCGTAGACTCAGCGATCACAGTGATCACGATGATCCTCTTGATCACATGGATCACACTGATATTAATGATCTTATAGATCACATAGATCTAATATATCACCGATATCTAGCAGATCTCATTGATCACGAACTATATAGTAAAAATATATAAATACGATGAGTCTCGCCTTTGAGCCAAATCAGTTGTCTACTAGACTAGTTAAATAGTTATCTATCATTTATTCTAATAAATAATCGTGTCTTCATACACTGATTTATTAAATAAACCGATACTTGTGTCTTCATACACTTGTGTAACCCGATTTCCATCGATTATAATCGTTAGTGATTAACGATATCGACTGTAATAAATATCGGCTTACCGATATTTGATCACGTGATTACTGTGATAGTCTTCACATACTATATAAATTATTATTGTTAGTTATAGTTTTATTTATAAACTGATACGACTATCGGTATCTCAATATACCTATAGCCGTTTTGCCTCTTTCATAAAAGCAAATCACATAAAACCTCTATATAGAATCACGTTCTATTTACTAGCACGTGAGGCTTTCAATTATTTTAAACCCCAGTTTCACTAAACCGTTTTAGAGGTGGTTTGAGTGTAACAGCATCATATCCCGTATACCAACATATAATCCAATTACTGAATTAGCTTTAAAATTTTACCCTCTAACCGGTTTGAATATTCTGCCTTTAGTTATTTTCGTAAAACCGTATAATAAATTCAATTACAAAAGTTTAACTAAATCAAAATTGAATCAGAACCGTGTAAATATATTTACTGTGAGAATAAATCATATCAAAAAAAGGCAACTCTTACCGCATCAAAGCATCAAAAGAAATATTGGTTAGCTCCGATCTCCGGAGGAAACCAATCTCCAAAATTAGTAGGTATAACGTTTATGAGAAAACCGTGATTTGTGCGAATGTATTATCCATTCAACTTTTAAGATTTTGCTTCGGTTTATTCTCGTACTACGGTCCTGGTACGGTAAATACTGATAAGTTAGTACAATTCCAAAAAAGACTATATAAAAATACATTTTTTTTATTGTGATCGTCATGCATATTAATCGAGACAAAAACCTGTTAAAGCGATATTTGGTTAAACAATTCTCATACAATGGATAAATATAGTACTATGTGATGCATATCGTGATGTTTAAGCGCAGAAATTCATGCGTTTAATGCATTGCACATTAAATGCCTTATCACGTGAAATTTTCAATATCACTCCGTTTCCTGGTATACACTTCGTGATTACATCGCTCCGTTCCTGTTATGAGTTATAATCATCATTTCAACTTCAATTCCATTTCTATAACAATATCCAAAATCATAAATTCCTTCAAAATTATCCGTTTCAGCAGTTTTTTGATAATAAATGAATGCCTTATGTTCATCCTTTTTCGATTCCAATTCCCTAATAATGACATTGCCCATAAAAAAAATTATCAACGCCATAGTTTTGATTAATTAGTCCGTGTTAAATCCCATTATGACACCCAAATCTACTATGCAAGTCTAGTTTTGTGTAATCCGTATGATCCATATGATTTTGTGTAAAATTCAATCCGTTTCGGTATATAAATCATATTCTTCTATTACTTAAAAAAATTTATAGTTTGAACCTTAAATCCTTTTAAAAGAAAAATATCAAATTGACAAACGATAATTTTTTTTTTAAAACTTCAATATGGACCAATTGACATCGTCAGGAATTAATAAGCTTGCTGATAATTATCAAAATGGCATTGGCATGGATGAACGTAAGAAGTTTGAATTTTATCTTAAAGAAGACGAGATGGGGAACGCTGCTGGAACGTGTAATGTTGGAAATTGTTATTATTATGGAATCGGAGTTGAAAGGGATTTTTTAAGGCATTTGTTTATTACCAAAAATCCGCAGAGATGGAAGACGCTGCAGGAACTTGTAATGTTGGATACTGTTATAATACTGGAATCGGAGTTGAAACCAATAAGCGTAAAGCACACACATATTATCAAAAAGCAGCAAAAATGGGAGATATATTTGCACTCAGTCTATGTTATCATTTAGGAATTGGAGTAGAAAAGGACAAGAAAAATGCATTCGAATATTATCTAAACTCTGCGGAGATGGGAAATATTAAAGGAATAAAACAAGTTGGGAGTTGTTATCGACATGGAACCGGAGTCGAAAAGAATGAAAATAAGGCGTTCGAATATTATCAAAAATCTGCTGACATGGGTGATGCTATTGGAACAAATGATGTCGGTGATTGCTATATTCATGGAATTGGTGTTAAAGAAGATAAATATAAAGCATTCGAATATTATAAAAAATCTGCGGATATGGGACTTCATGCGGGATATATAATGTAGGAGTGTGTTATCATAATGGGACTGGAGTTATAAAAAATGAATGTAAAGCAATCGAGTATTATAAAAAATCAGCAGAGATGGGATTTGCTAGTGGAATGTACATGGTTGGCGAATTTTATCAAAATGAATTGTTGTTGAAAAGAATATAGATATTGCTTTTGAATGGTATTTAAAAGCAGCTATTACTGAACAAAGTTCTATTCCTAAAAAAAAAGAATATTTTCATTGGATACCATTTGAAAATTTTGAGAATGTTGAAGAGATAGGTAAAGGAGCCTTTTCTACCGTCTTCAAAACAAAATATTTAAATAATTCTGGATCATATGAAGAAGTAGCAATTAAGCTTGTAAAAGATTCAAATAAAAATAGTGAACCATTTATAAAAGAGGTATTATATCAATATTTTTTGAATATTAATTTTATTTTTAAAAATTATATCTGATTAAATATAATAATTTATTTGTTTTTTAGTTGAAAGCTTGCCATAGTTTAAATCAATATTTAGGAATATCAAGGGATGAAAAAACAAAAGATTACATTTTAGTGCTTAATTATGCAAAATACGGATCATTGAGCAAAAACCTTACTGATATCTTGAAATTTAAATGGAAACTCAAATTAAAGATACTCCGTGATATTATATCCAATCTCGATCGTATTCATTCTAAAGGGTATTTACATCGAGATATTCATCCTGGAAATATTCTGTTGAAAAAAGATTATGAAGCATATATTACCGATCTAGGTTTATCAAAACCGCTTGATGAAAAGGAACGAGAAGATCGTATTTATGGAGTTTTACCTTATATTGCACCGGAACTTTTTCAAAAGCAACCATATACTCAAGCTTCAGATATTTATTCATTCGGAATAATCATGGTAGAAATAACAACTGGTCAAAGGCCATTTAATAATTATAAATTTGATAACGACCTCGTAATAAAAATTTGTAATGAACTACGGCTAAAATTTGGACTAGGAATTCCAGATTGTTATATCGAATTAGCAAACCAATGCATGGATTCGAATCAGGAAAACGTCCAACATCTAGTGAAATAATTATCAAACTTAATGAATGGTTAAATATTATTGAAAGTGAAGCTGAAAACGAAATTAAAGGAAGTGAAGCTGAAAACAAAATAAAAAAGTGTTCAATGTTTAGAAAAATAATTATTAAACTGAATAAATGGTCAAATATTTTTAGAAAGAATAAACGGTTAAATAATATTGGAAGGGATAAATCATTAAATATTATTGAAAGTGATAAAATCAAAAGACAATTTTTAGAAAGTGATAAGATTAATGAAAAATTGACAATAATCAAGGAAAATTTAAAAGACGTATATACAAGTAAACCTTATAATATAACTGATATTAACAAAAGTCTTTCAAAACTGAAAACTAGTAAAACCTTTGTTAATATAGAAGTTTCAGATGATCAATTAACACTATGTATTTATTAAGAAATTAAGTTTTATTATTTAGGATTATTACTATCTATTTGTTAAATTAAGCTTTTTGTCGTGGGATTATCAAGTTTTAATAAATTAAGCAAATTCTTTAATACGCAATAAAAAAATAGGTTAAAAAATAATTGATTACGATCAAAATAATGCTTTTATAATCTATATAAATTTATATGTTTGGATAAATATATGATATATATTACAAAAAATATAATAAGATTCAATTTCAATTTGTCCCTCTAAATTTATGTCTCATGAGATAATAAGTGATTTACAAGAATAGAATTTACTAAATAAAAAATATCTTTTTTTAAATATAATAAATATATTTCTATTTTATTAACTTAAATTTTTATCACTTAAAGAAATAAACGATTAAATTTAAAGTATACATATGTAGTATTAGATAATTTTGTATGAATTAGTAGGTTTCGATCATTCGATTCACCATTTGATGTGATTCTTGATCACCTTGTATTTTATGTCATTCAAGAGGTATATAGCATGTTTGTCTGTACTCATCAATGACATTTGTTTGTGTATAGCATGTTTGTCTGTACTCATCAATGACATTTGTTTGTGAAGTAAATGATATCTTCTTCTTTTTTTAGTGTCTGATAATATTTTCATTATACATTTTACGAGAACAAGGTTTTTGTAAAATAAACCATCGATGAAATCAACTATCGGTGAAATAAGCTATTGGTAAACTAAGTTGACGAAAATGGGTCTTGTCGCAAAAGAGATATCGGAATTTGGAATAGGATATATAGCACTTCGGGAAGATGGCTTTGAGAAAGTGGGCAACAACAAATTACAACATGGATTGATATGAAAGTTGAAGCATATTCAGTAACAAATAATCCGCATGGAATTAAATTATTTCTTCGTGGAACTAGAAATAGTTTTACTTCTCAATCATTTTAGAATTTATATGACAACCAAGTATTATTGTAGTAATGAAGTTTAAATATAGTGATGAAAAAATTCATGGTGGTTATAATCTTGAAAATGGACGAGATCAATTCGTAATTATATCAGTTGCAATGATGGCACTATTTTTTTCATTGAAAAATTGTGCGATTCTTTCCTCAATTTTAAGTCGTGTAAAATATATACAAAATGTAATTTTTTATAGTCATATAAGGGATTTAGAATTTGGTTGTAGCGATATTTCCATTAAAAATAAATTTAATCAAGATAGTTAATGCTTTTGTCGTACGTAGAAGCAATTTTCAAGTTTCCAATCCCTACATAAATTTCATTAAAAAATTATTTTTTTCATTTAGTGCAAATGATTAAACTTGAATTTTTATTCGCTGATAGACACTTTAGGAATAATTGTAAGTAAAACTGGACACGACTTAAACCAGGAACGTAGTATGATCGCTAGACTTGTATTAAGGATCTATGTGTAATGAAAAACTTTCTAATAATTGTAAAAATATTACTCAATTATCCATTATCTTTTGCAACCTATTTTAAAGCGTTGTTCACTATTTAATTAAAGAATAGAATCAACCAAGAATTGAAATCCTTAGTGGAGATTAAAAGTAACAATAAAAAGCAACGAAATAGCTGACTTCAACATTTTATACTAAAAATAATAAGTATTTGTAAATAACATGTATGTAGTTATATCAGTGTTACCTTATGGTGGTTAAAAAAAGGGTATTATTCATCATGTCACTAATTAAACTTGAAGCATACGTATGATCGAAAACATATTATATTTAATGAAAATAAAATTTAATCCAATTATATACAAGAAAAATTTATCATGAATGTGACGTAGACTGCGTATGAAATACACATTACTTATAAGAGATCCTTTGAATAGTGATTGACAACTTGGATAGAGGTAAACAGCTTGTGGGCTTCTCTCATAAAATACCGAATATGAATGGTAGGATCTTTGCAGCATAAGTGACTCCTTTAATAAAATTTTGATTATAAAGTTGAATTACCATTGCTTAGGGTTATACCTAGTGATGTGGGCATACACGTAGACTATTGTAGCAAGTTACTACGCAAATTAATTTTTGGAAGTTTTTCTTAAATTTGACCATCATTAAAAAAAAAAATAGTTCCAAAATAACCTAAAGAGAATTAGTGGATGCAAGTTTAATACCAAATTTCGAGTAAAAAGTACCGAGGTCTTGCTAGTATCAAAATGGTGTGGCACTCATATAAATGAAGAGTGTCAATAAATGAAGTGTAAAAAAAAAGTACTATAGATTAGAAATTTTAAAAGATATTTATTAAGGTGATAAATATCAAATGCAACAGTAAACGTGTAGATTAGTGTACAGTCGAATCGTCCCAATGATGGCTGCAACTAGTTACAACATAAGCTTAACTTAAGCAGCAACATCATTGGGACGATTCACCTGAATCACTAATGTAGGTGCTTAGCTTTATTCAAAACCTATTTTCCTGCAACAACTACAGCAACAAAAAAAAAAAAAGGCCTAAAATTATTGATCAAATTTTATACTACGGATAGTCTAAAAACTGGATAACAATATAAAGATTTTAGAAGAAGTGAACCACTTTCCAATGACATAGAATGAATAAAATAAAATAGCTTTTGATTAGTTAAAATTTATGTTTACAACTTAGTGAAATCCAAGTTTTAAAATTATTTACCTAACTACAATCGATGCAATCTACATATTCAATCGTGTATTACCAAAACTGGCCTTCCGAAAACAAATCAATTTAAAAATTTTGATAATAAATTTCATTAATAAAATATTCGTTTTCAGCAAAAATGGCTTGAGTATCAAAAATAAATTTGATTATCATATTTTTCTTAAAGTTCTATCCGGTATCTGTTTACTGTTGATTATCCGAATATAGGTCATTACTAGTAAATTCTCAGTTAGAAGGGTAGTTTTAGGTTGAAAAAAATGCGATTAAAGTTGTGTTACATGAAATTTCAATTTAATTAGATATTGTTATAAATTTTTTGTACTAACAAAGGCCACCTGACTGAGTTAATTCTAAATTAAATAGTCAATCTTCTGATAGCTATTCTATTTTTAGATCGGTATATCTTCGAAGAATTGAGTTTTTTCAAACTAAACTATATTATTTTATTAAACTAATGTCTAATAAAAATTGTACTACATATAGTGATATGTCTGGCCCCGGTCCAATAACGAGGTCGACTTTAATCCGCATTTTTGTGGGCTGGACCGGTCAATTAAAGTAATGTTAGAATCGACTCTCTTATAAAGCATATTTCAGGGCAAGCAAGAAAATTGATTAAATACCAACTAGTAGTTTACAATAATTTAGATATTTGTTGGCAGACAATAAATGCAAGGAAAGGATATGCATAGACATTTAATCAACATAAAGTATTAAAAAAGCTTAAAATTGGTTATAAAATTTCAAATGGCGATTTTCCTTACATATCTGTCAAATCATCCAGATATCTGATCTGTCAATCTGATCTATATTTTTTGGTTCTTCTAGTAACTTTTCATTGAGTTGATAATTATAATAACTAATTTTAATTATAATGATCAGATTTTAGTTGGTATTTCATTGATACTTTTGATGATTATGCTAGAAGGAGTAACGATTATGTCCCTATAAAAATTTATACTTTCAAATAACGTAAATTATTCGGTCTACCAAATCATGTTGCAGATTTATATGAGTTTTTACAAAATATTGAGATAAAATGGATATACAAATAAAATTTTTACAGGGTATATAAAGAGGTTTTTTTTTAATGCAAAATCAAGTGTAACCCTGTTTACGTTTGCCGAAATTGAGTGCTGCCAAAATACTTATATTGAATAAACAACTTATTATATCTAATCAAAATCATGATTTCGTTCTTTGATCTTTCAAGTTGATGGAAGGTAAACAGAACGAAAGATAGATAAGTATGGATATGCCAGAAGCAACTTTGTTAGGGCGTGCAAATCAGGCATAAAATTTAAATCTGAATTAATAAACAGGAAGCAATGCATTTCAAGGTTTATCGTCAGGTGAAATCGTTTGATTATAAGAAAGCACATGCATTTAGATAAGCACAATTTAATCTATTGCTCATTTTTGAATTTATTAGATAAAATTACTAATAATAACTTTATTTTTAGGTTAAATATAAAAATCACAATTTTACATCATTCTAGGTGGCAGTTCCTAGTATTAAAAATCATTAATAATTTACTCTTTTGCTATTTTATCCAAGAATAAATAATAATATATAAAGTTCATAAATATATCATCCTTTTATTGCAATGAAATCACTTTCAAATTTTTCTTGTTTGGTTTTATTTATCGCTATCATCCTTAGCATAGCATATGTGCTACCCATTATTGGTAAAATTTAAATGGTTAAGCAATATTGAATTTTCTCAATAACTCAATGTACTGACTTGACTTAATCAATATACCGGTAGCTGCAGGCCATCATGTTTGGGTCCACAATAAATTGGCACCAGGTACAAGGGCAAGAGTCGACCCATCTGAAACTCCTGATTTCGCTATAGTAATCGATGAAGAAGAGTCAACTGCTCACAAGGGTTTCAGTTTGTGGGTACACGAAGATTCTGGGCTTATGAAACCACTCAAAAGGCTAAATTTCGCGGTCCATACAATAATACTCAAGATTACTGTTGGCATTTTCATGGTAGCGAAGATTTTTGGGATATAAACACTTGCTAATACTGTGCAAAACGGTAGCTGCACTATAACGTGTTAAACAGTGAATTTTGCCAATTTCTTTAATAATCACTTAAATTAGTTTTATTGTTATCCTATATTACTTTTTAATTTATTTGAGATTTATTCATTAAGATTTATAAATTTAACCAATCTTAATAAAATCATATATAATTTACGTTAAAAGACTAATTTTTTTATTTGTTGATAAAAAAAACAAATACTTTTTCAAACAAACTTTTGAAGAATTACTGTAGAACATATAATTATCATACTACTAGTAATAAAAGGGCGGCGTTTAATAGGGTGGGGTCTTATGTATCTCTAAAATTAATAATAAAATGGTTAATGGAAAATTAATTGTTAGTATGAATAAGTTGCATATTTTTTATTCAGAGTCATAAAGAAAGTAATCTCCAATAAGCAAGATATTATTATTAATTTTTGTAAACGCGTATTTTTACACATCATTCTTCATGAGTCATTCATAGATTAGAGAATAATAATATTTGTTGTTTTACAATTAGGTTTACATTCGTGTCAAGATTTATAACGTTATTTTTGTTCAATTGGTAAATAGATTTTAAAATGATGCGTAACATAATTTTAAAAGTCCTAGTATTACAACAATTTGAGGGACCTTATATCTTTTTTTTTAAAGTCTGGATTTTTTTCTTTTAAATTTTCTCTTTTATTATACCTTTTTTTCAGAATTTGCTGCAAAAACATTGACCCACCTGATTTGGCGATTTCAGTGGTGACCAGTAATCACGTTGATCAATTTCATATCAATATAGTCTGTAATAAATTGAAAATTTATTAGAGATTGCACAAGTTCAAGTTAGATAAAGTATGTTACAAAATGATGTACCGGTAACAATAAATTCATATGAAATGCAGAGTAAAAAGTAATTTGCGGTATTTCAATCTGATTTATATAAATTCTGACCGCAGCACACCTTCAAGATACAACAATCTGTAATGTAAAGTAATTAGCAACGATTATATTTTTCTAATATATTAAATTCAATTTCGTGCACAATGACTTCTATTCTTTTCAAATTGATGATAATGGTGATACTCGTTTACCATTTGGGAGAGCAGTTGAACATTATCTATACTCGCTCCTTATATCACAAAATACCCGTTATAAGTTCAAAGTCGAAAACGATTAAATGATGCAGCAAAAAAAGGGCATGTAACTATTGAACACGTAGAAGGATCCACCAGGATTATCTTGGCTGAAAACAAAAGAAGGTATTCGTAAATCAACAAATCGCCTTGATTATATTTTGTGGCTTACTGAAAATGGAAAGCAGCAGGTTCAACAAATCATAGAAAGGAAAGTGATATTCAAGTTTATTCAAGTTTGAGATGAGTATGGTTTTGTTTTGGTGGAAGCAGTCAAATACTACGTGATGGAATTGACGAACGTATTGAGACATGTATTATTATTTAATCAAAATAACCTTAAGAATTATCTTGACGTGCACAAATGTAAAATATGAAATATTATCGAGTTCATGCTTTCCGAGATTGAAGAAGGATTTCCAGTACTTATGATCATTAAAGGCATCCTTACCATTATGTACTATATTATCGCTCTTTCGATTTGGTTGGATTTGCAATTATGTGATTTTTTGTGAGCTCCGTGAGTCACAATGCAAGCAATTGCTAATTTTTCAGAAGCTGTTTCATTTCAGTTTTGGTATTTTTATTATTATTAAATGCGTTCCGAAAAATATAACAAATTTAAGTTATTACATATACTGTAATCGTGGGTCACAAAAAAAAGCACAAATTGATCAAATCAAACTAAATTGAAAAGAGCGATTATAAGTTCTGTAACAAAAAAAAAATGATTTACAGTAATTCATGATAAGATTACGGTAATTTATTGTAAACCAGCTCAACCTTAATAACATATTATGTTTAACTGGAATAACAAATTTTGTAACAGAATTATTACAGTAACTCATAATAGAATTCGTGTTTATTCCGATGAAAACTAATTCAACCTTAACCACACATTACTTGCCAATGTAATAACGAGTAAGATTTGTATGAGAATTTTTACAATAACTTATTGCAAAAAATACACATAAATACAACCACATTAATCATAAAAGCAAGGTAAGAGCACCTGTGGTGCCGCATCTAATCATATATGATATAATCCTATAAGTAATAGACGCTACAGAGTTTAACCAAACTATGAATAGCTTAAATATTTTTATTTGTTCTGTCGTTTAACCATCTTAACCAGTTAATTCAACTAACATTAAGACAATACTGACCTATGATCAACGTAATTCGCCTAGCATTAAAAAAGATTTTTCATATAGATAGCTAAACGGTTCCAATTCCGAAGATCCTATAAACTTTTGTACTCTATAATTTTATTCAAAGTTAGTTTTAATTAATTAAGCGCTATCTATTTAAAATCCGTTGTTACTATCAGATGGGAGAGCGTCAGACAACCGCCGGTATAGTCTCAGGATAGTGAACTGGATTTTGGTTATGGAAGGTAGGATATCGGCAAGAATTAATAATAGAGATTTATAAGGGAGAGCGGAATACTTTGGCGTAAAAGGAATTGAACATGAAATATATATATATAGAGGGTGAGGTGACAATTATGTGATCGAGAGTGGGGTATGTAGTTGGTTGGAGGAGGTATTAATGTGTTAAGCGGAATGATGTATCAATATAAGGTTTAAACATATCAATGATTCAATTAATTATTACGGGGATCAAACTAAGAATTTAATTTAAATCTATCAAACAATGAAATCAGTAATTTAATCTAATGATGTATTATAGCAATGTACCGGTCTCAATATCAATTTAAGAGTTTAATAAACAATATGTCTAGCATAGTTTAATGCTAACAAGCAGTGTTGAGAATTCGACAATACAAGAATAAAGGTTTATAAGTTGCCTTCGGCTTTGAAATGCCTACTAACTTATAATTTAGAGTTTATTAAGCAGAGCGAAGTCTAAAGAAAATTTATTAAAGCAAAACCTTCGACTTTAAATACATAACCGATACATATAAATAATTTAAACTAACCTATTGTAGGAATATCGTTATCCCGATATTCAACTCAGATACAGTTATAATTTTACACAACAATAACTTTGAATCAATTGTATGGCCTTCTAAATGCCAAGAACGAGGCAATAATAATTGAATACTTCAATTTCATTCAAATTCCCCTATGAACTTTAATTACTTGCTCCCTTTGTACAAGGGGCGGTTTGGCAATATTTATATGCTTTATGTTCATTCATTCATGAACGAAGCAATAATAATTTCATACATAATCGATCTATGTATCGATAATATTACGTGATGAGAGACATAAGAGATGATTCGTCATATAATTATGTAAAGCTGGGGTTCACGTTATCCATCTATGCGGGGTGATAAAAATATAAATAAGGAAAAATAGATATAATATAATAGTATTACAAATAAAAAAAGATGACCAGAAATGAAATGTAGTACGGGAGTACGATCAAAGAAGGTTTTAAGGATGATTAATCGGAAGGTCGATTGGTCAATCAAGCATGGGTAAAAAAAATTTTAATTTGCAGGGGTAACAGACTCCTCTTCTAAATTATCGAGCTCCTGCGAGATCGAAGAGTTCAATATAAGGCCCGGTGGCTCTACGCGGGGATAATATCGCTTTAGTCTGTTTCCGTGAAATCTCTGCTTCAGGACTTTGTCATCTATCATTCTAAGTTTATAGAGTCCATGTTCAAAGACATTATGAACATAGAAAGGGCCTTCCCATTTTTCTTTTAATTTGTCTTTATGGGTCCCCTCCAGAAAAGATTTATATCAAAGAACTTGCTCTTCTATAGAGTAACTGTCAATAGGGTATAGTCGATCATGTCTCTTCTTTTGTCTACTTTGTGCTTTTTCTATCTTTGCATGGGCTTTCCTTTGAGCCTCTGGAAGGTCACCTAGCAAAATTGTGAGTCTCCTCAGTATTTGGTCTTGGAGTTCCTCTTCATTCGAAGGGAGTCCTTTTATTATCTCTTTATTTGCTTCTAAGGGCAAAACGGGGTCTCTTCCATATAAAAGAAAGAAGGGCTCATACCTGGTAGTGCTATGTCGAGTAGTACGATAGGCCGATAGGGCACCGGGAGGTATTGGTCCCAATCTCCCCAAACTGCAAAACACATTTGGACAGGACTTCACATAAGGTTCAGTTGAACCGCTCAACCAGCCCGTTAGTCTGGAGGTGATAGGCCGTTGAATATTGGTGATTAACTCGGAACTGGGCACAAACAGCCTCTACCAAAAGATTATTAAAATGCCTTCCCTGATCTGATAGAAGAATTTTTGGGCAACCATGCCAGCAAATAATATCTTCTATAATAAATGATGCAACGGCAGGTGCATTGGCCTTAGAAAGAGCTTGGGCCTCTGGCCACTTCGTCAGATACTCCGTAGCAACTACAATGTATTTCTTTCCGGAGCTAGTCAGAGCTAATGGTCCAACGATATCGATCCCGACTCGATCAAAAAGTTGGCTGATTTTAATTGGAAAGAATGGCCCACGTTTTCTTGGTTTCCCCAGCGTTGTCACGGGTCACAAGACTTAACATAACTTTTTATATTTTCCCCTATTTGGGGCCAAAAGAATCTCTGTGTAATCTGCTAAAGAGTGAACTGGAAATTAAAATGTCTGGCCATGGGGTCCAAATGTAGGCTAAAAAGTATAAAGGGGACCTCGTGAGGTAAAAGAACTCGAAGGTATCTAGGAGGTAGGTGTTTAGATTTTTGTATAAAATTTTATTTATAAGAACATAGTGCCTAGTTTATTTTGTAATAGCTTTTGTTGATGCGGCTCACAAGCCGTAGTGTTGTTAAGATATTCGATAAAGGTACGGTAAGTAATAGGATACATAGTTCTATAATAAAGCAAAGCAAGATTTTTAATCCGGTCTAAAAAGAGGTAAAAAGAAATAAAAATAAGTACAAGCAAGTTTTGAAGAGTTTTATAAAAGAAGAAAATTGATAGTCAGAAAAGGGTCGATTCGGTTGGAATGGTTGATTTAGTAGATATTCGGGAAAGACAATCAGCATTAATATGCCGTTTTATGGCACGGTGTTTAATCTCAAAATTATATTCTTGTAGTATCAAAATCCAATGAGCCAACCTTCTCTTTGGAAGCCTTTGACCAAACAAAAATTTCAGCGCGGAATGATCGGTAATTATTTTGAATTTAGTCCCGTGGAGATATTGGCGGAAGTAAGAGACAGACTATACTACTGCCAAACATTCCTGTTCAGTTACCGTATAGTTTTTCTCGGCGGAAGTTAGAGTCCGACTCACATACGAAATCACTCTTTCTCAACCTTGGTCATCTTGTTGGGAAAGTATGGCCCCCATAGAAGTTCTGGAAGCGTCTGCAAAAAGCAAAAAGGGTCGATCAAATTTAGGGTACGCGAGAACAGGCGCGGAAGCAAGTTTTTCCTTTAAAGCTTAAAAAGCTTCTTGCTGTTGTTGAGTCCAAATATATCTTTCATGTTTTCTCAAAAGGAGGTTGAGGGGTCCAGCTAATTTCGAGAAGTCCTGTATAAATTTCTGATAATATGAGGCCAGTCCTAAAAATCCATGAAGTTGGCGCAGGGTCGTAGGTTGAGGAAAATTTTAAACGATTTTGACTTTAGTCAGATCAGTTGAAATCCCTTCAGCATTTACAATATACCCCAAAAACTTAAGTTCTTTTTGTGCGAAATGGCACTTATTTGGGTTTAACTTTAAACCCGTTCCTTTAAGCATCAAAAAACTTCTGATAAATGCAAAAGATGTTTGTGGAAGGTGGACGAAAAGACATTAATGTCGTCAAGGTAGATAACGACACACTTTCTATTAATTCCTCTAAAGATTCATCTATGAGGCATTGGTTAGCCTGAAAGGCATGACCTTAAACTCATAGATCCTGAGGTGACATATGAAAGCTGTCTTCTTCCGGTACTCAGGACGTACCTCGATCTGCCAATATCCACTGACTAAATCAAGGGAGGTGTACCAGGAGGAGTTTTTAAGAGTATCCAAGAGCTTACTAATGATAGATAAGGGATAATTATCTTTTTGAGTCATGGCATTAAGTCAGTGGAGTCTACACAGAAACGGGTCTTTTCTTCCTGTTTCACCAGTACCACCGGGGATGACCACAGACTCGAAGAGGGACCGATAATACCAGCCTCAAGCATATCGGCCACCTCTTGCTAGGAACTCCTTTTCTTTAGGTGATATTTGGTAAGCTTTCTGTTTGATAGGGACAGCCTCTCCCGTATAAATTGAGTGAGTTACTAGATTGGTTTTACCAAGATCTGCGAACGATCATACAAAAAGTTCTTAGTGCTTGAGAAGGAATTCGTTCATGCGATTTTGCTCTCTTGTCTCAAGGGTGCTGATATCTAACTCGGGGCCGGTCGGAAGGTTTCTAAAAGGATAGGTGGTCCTTCCTCAATTTCATTATCCTCAAAATCATACTGTAACTTGTCATCACAATTAATCTTGCTATCTGCTTCCTTTTGTACTTTACAGGCATCCTGTTTTTTAAAAGAAGCCTTCATGGTGTGGTCAGTTGGGGCGTAATAGTAAGAAACCTCTTCTTTCTCTAAAAACCCAAACAGTTGATCCTCTAGTTATTCTTCTTCATATTCACTTTCTTCCTCTTCTGATTCCAACTCTCTGAGGTTTTTCTTTTCTTCTTTACGAGTCTCGATTTTTGGATTGTTATTCTCTTGAATTGGATAATATTGTACTCGTCGAAATTTGACCAGCACTATAATTTCCTCATCCTCCCACTGGAGGGTCATCTCAGAGACGGCATAGTCGATTTTAGCCTGGACCTTGGACAACCAGTCATTCCCAACTATGGCTTGGTAGAAGCGGGCATCAGTAACCACGACATCAATCAGAATTTCAACACCTCCGACTACAAATGGAAAATCTGATATCTCTCTGATTGCCTGCTTACTTTGCCTATGTACATTAACCATATTAACTGTAAAAGGCCTTTCGACCTTTACACCTAAATCTCCTAATAGGTGGGAGGAGACAACACTCCCGGAAGAACCACTATCAAAAATTAGCGGAATTACTCTGTTCAAAACCACGGCATCACAGTACAAAGCAGTAGAGGTCAGGGTGGGTTGGAGGTTCACATAATTACGAGCATTCCGCTTTGGCGCAGCCTTTTTTTGAATTATGAGCCTTCCACTTCAGCGCAGCCTTTTTTTGAAGTCCCTTTATTAACTCAGTACGCAGAGAAGGAACTGACCGAAGTAACTGTCCGATCGTGATATTGGCTTGTTTGTCACGAATATCGGCCACCACCGAATAAGGGGCACCAATGCAGATATTTGTGGAGGGTCCTCAAGAAATTTCTTTTTCTATACTGTCACAGCCTTACCAGTTTTCATTTGAGACACGTGAGGTTTCGAAGTTTCACTCTGCCATCCTGATTCTTCCTCCGGAGCGCTGGCTGCCAAGTTCTCCACAGTTCATTGCCATTTGAGTCTAGTAGACTGTATAGGTCTTTCATCTTTTCCTCTGACCATAAACATTTGGTTGTCTCCTATAAGATTTAAGAACATATGGGCATCACTTGAGGTACGTTCACCATCACCAGGATCAATGGAAGAATTATTCAGATGTTGATTATTTTGGTTAACTGGGATGGCGTTACTTCTAGTGGCCACAGCTCTCGAGTTATTCAGCTAGGGAGGTTGGGAACAGTCTCGTGTATAGTGCCCAGTTTGGCCACACCGATAGCAAGGCTAATGAGACGGGTTGTTCCAATTTCAGCATGGTGTCTCCTGATTTCCCTTCATCTGGGTTACCATGGCTGTAAAGGCTTCTCCTAACTTAACTATAGCTTCTTCCATTTTCGAAGGTGTTTCTACGGGAAGAAGAGCAGCAGTGAGAACAATGTAAGTACTGGAATTGGGTAGGACTGGTGTATAGGTGATGGAAGGCAGGTAAGGATTAAAAAGAATAGTGCTTTGCTTAAATGAAGTTTCGAATGCTTTGCCCGTTTATATGCAGCAGCAAGAGTATGGGGCATAAATGGAGCCAAAGAATGAGAAAGTTAGTCTGAAGGCTGTTTATGAACATTTGCGCCTTCGCAATATCAGGATATAGATGTCCTCTAGCCTCAACTCTTCACAGTAGTTCTTCGAAAGCAACCTGGTAGGAATCAACATCTTCAACAGGACCTTGTTTCTTCTGGGTAAGTTGGGCAAACCATTTGCTCTCTAATGCAGGAGTTCTAAACTAAGTAATGAAGGAGGGTCGGAAGCTTCGATTTGGGGCGGCCCGCTCATTCCATCAATCGATGGGCAATAACTGCGCCTGGTTAGTAACTCACCACGTGGCCGCAGCTTTTTTGAGTTTCGGAACAACCACGGAAATCTTTCTCTCATCTTGGACTTGGTTTTCTTCAAAGGCTTTTTCAACGTCCTTGAGCCAAGAGATCGGGTCTTGTTCCCCAGAGGAGAACTCTGGGTAAGTAATCAGATTAAGCTCACGTGGTTGTGCTTCAGGAAGATTAATTTGAGGAGCGGAAGCACGTTGCATTTGGAAAACCAAATTTCTAATTTGTCTTGCGAGGAGGACCATTGGGTCAACTTCCTCTTCTTCTTCTAGCAGGCGAACTGGAGGCTGGAGATTGGGTTGTTGGTTATCAAGGTTTGGGTCAATCAGGTAAATGTTGTCATTGTTTCGTTCGTTTTGCGCCATTTCTTCAGGATCTTCAGAAGGTTTACTAATGTTTTCAATATTACGGAGGGGGGCTGGGTGAACACGTATGTTTCCTGGTAGACTGTAAGAATTTCGTTTACGAGCTCAAAAAAGTTTGGAGGACTGCTATACCGAAAAGAGAAAATGAAGTGCCGAAGAAGATTATCTGGAATATTTTTTAGACTGAGGTCAACGAGTTCCTCAAAATACTGTATAGAATACTGCGAATAATGGGTGCCAAATGGTTTTGATTGTACCACGTCAAGAAGTTAAGAAACTGTTCCAAAAGATTTCAGTTGGGGGAAACAAAGAGCACAAGATTCATCCTGATAATGCTTTACGAGGTACCCAATAGCCTGGGGAGTCTTCCCAAAAAAATAATCGTGTTGGGCGTGTCTATGGTTATTTCGAATATGTTGTTCAAAATTATTCATACAAACTTCCACTTGCGTACAAAATCTGAATTGCAGCGTAATTCCACACAATCGGCACCACTTGTTACTATTGGACGGGAGAGTGTCAAACAACCGCCGGTATAGTCTCAGGATAGTAAACTGGATTTTGGTTATGGAAGGTAGGATATCGGCAAGAATTAATAATAGAGATTTATAAGGGAGAGCATAATACTTTGGCGTAAAAGGAATTGAATATGAAATATATATATATAGAGAGTGAGGTGACAATTATGTGATCGAGAGTGGGTTATGTAGTTGGTTGGAGGAGGTATTAATGTGTTAAGCAGAATGATGTATCAATATAAGGTTTAAACGTATCAATGATTCAATTAATTATTATGGGGATCAAACTAAGAATTTAATTTAAATCTATCAAACAATGAAATCAGTAATTTAATCTAATGATGTATTATAGCAATGTACTGGTCTCAATATCAATTTAAGAGTTTAATAAACAATACGTCTAGCATAGTTTAATGCTAACAAGCAGTGTTGAGAATTCAACAATACAAGAATAAAGGTTATAAGTTGCCTTCAGCTTTAAATGCCTACTAACTTATAATTTAGAGTTTATTAAGCAGAGCGAAGTCTAAAGAAAATTTATTAAAGCAAAGCCTTCGACTTTAAATACATAACCGATATATATAAATAATTTAAACTAATCTATTGTAGGAATATCGTTATTCTGATATTCAACTCAGATACAGTTATAATTTTACACAACAATAACTTTGAATCAATCATATGGCCTCCTAAATGCCAAGAACGAGGTGATAATAATTGAATACTTCAATTTTATTCAAATTCCCTATGAACTTTAATTACTTGCTCTCTTTGTACAAGGGGCAGTTTGGCAATATTTAAATGCTTTATGTTCGTTCGTCCATGAACAAAGCAATAATAATTTCATATATAATCGATCTATGTATCGATAATATTACGTGATAAGAGACATAAGAGATGATTTATCATATGATTATATAAAGCCGGGGTTCGCGTTATCCATCTATGCGAGGTGATAAAAATATAAATAAGGAAAAATAGATATAATATAATAGTATTACAAATAAAAAAAGATGACCAGTAAAGAAATTTAGTACAGGAGTACGATCCAAGAAGGTTTTAAGGATGATCAATCGGAAGGTCGATTGGTCAATCAAGCATGTGTAAAAAAATTTTAATTTGCAGGGGTAACACTGTAATCAGATTTTATGTACTTATTTATACTTTACGAACAATTAGCTAGACATAGCAGGCAAGGCTAATTTTTAAATACTTGCTTGATCAAGTCAATAAATTTAGTTGACCTTACCACATTTAATTATTAATAGTTAAGACTGGCAGTGAAACCGCCACGTGAGCTTGTGCTAGTTAGTAGTATTATAGAATTTAAAAAAAAGTTTTTAATGCCATGTTTTATTACTTTTCTATTCTTCATATTATCTATCATCATTTTTGGTATAACTATCATAAATATTTCAATAAAATAATGAAAATTTTGTTAATAGTTTGGCAATTATAATCTCTATAGGTTACATTTTCTGGATTACTGAAATCTGGTATTCTGGTATGCTTTTAATAAGATGATATTATAATAATTCAAAAAAGAGAAATCACTCCAACATGGGAAACCATAATAAAAATCAATCATGCATTTCCGACTTATAAGAAGGCTATTGTAAAACAATATGAAAGTATATCATGACTAAGCTTACATTTATAGGTTAAATTGATATTGTTTTCTCTTAATGTTATTTTAGTTTTTAGATTTTTTTCTTGTGGATTAATCTAATTTAGGATTCAATATACATTTATGCAATTCTAGTCCTATTAACATTATTATTAGGTCATCTATATATCAAAATTGACTTGTCTGTCTGTGGTGCTGCTCTTTTATATTTGTACTGTGTCATATTTGAGAGGAGTCCAATTTATGTATCAAATTGAAATTGCATGTAATTATTATTAGAGGCAAAACAATAAAATACTGTGGTGTTCGAATTCTTTACAATAATGTATGCTATTTAACTAAACAATTAAGATTCGTTTTTTGCTCTAATTCAAATAGTAATAACTCAGAGAAAGTTGTAATGCTTTTTTATTTGGTGTTAGACTTTCAGTGTGTGAATTAAAAATAAATTTTGTGAATGCTATAAATTTAGCATATGACCATTATAAAAAACAATGTTAATCTGCTAGATTCATAGGATTTTCATATGTTATTTTAAATACTATATTGAGGTCTCTAAAATCTGGCACCTTATGAAATTTTTTTTTTTTTTTTTTTTTTTTTTTTGTGTCAAAGTTCCCGCTTTGGGTGAGAGTTTATTTAATCAAGCCTGTGGATCAAGGGCGCCTCTTTGGGCGCACCCACAATTGAATTATATTGAATGAGAGTACAACTAGCCACACATACAACTTTTGGTTGTCTAATTTAAGTAGTCCACCCGAAGGTTCTACACTAGTTGCCATACCTACAACCCGACTAGGGAAATGTCTATTTAAACCCTCTGGTCCAAGCTTCGCATGTCAATCCTACTTGTAATCACTGGTACAGCCCTCCAATACATTAGTCAGTCGAAGACAGTCCCGGATGCTATTTACATCCCCTTAGGACTAATTTATTCTCGCGGGTAAACTTGGTAAAGCAGTCCCTGTCCAATAAAGGTATTACCTACACTTCGGTAACTTACGCATTCACCGAGGCAAGCAACTTGCAGTCAGGGGATACCCAACCGCTACCATTACCTACTTCTGCCCTTATAAGGTTTGCTCCAACCCTGGTACTCACCATCACTTTCCTACCGGTCCTTCACCGTTTTCCCAGACTTCCAATCCAGTTGGCCCGGAATGGTTGATCTACCCGGCATTAGGTGCCATTATGGTTTTTCTCCCCTTGGTCCCCAATTCCTCAACATGGGTCCTTTTCCTCCGGTGCGACTCCGGCGGCCAGGTTGGTAGACCTTGTCCCTAAGGACAATGTCCGGTTCCCCGGTTTCGGTCCAATATTCCAGTTTTGGTTAGCACTGTCAAAGATCAGAGCTACCTCCTTACTCGGGACTTGCCAAATGAATTTCTGTTTCTCTGGTTCCTTGGATTTGTCTGTGTTATGAGACACAACTTCGCCTAAAATTTCCTATTCAAGATGGTAACCAAGGACTACAGGTGATGTACCCAACTGATCAACAAGAAACAGTTACCGGAACACAGGTCTATTTTTTCAAAAGCGTCGCCAGTGGGGTTTGAACTCAAGACCTGCCACTTGGGGGTGACAACTTACCAACTTCCCTAAGTCGCCACACCCTTATGAAATTTTCTAATGATTATCAACAATTAAGTAATTTAGTAATCAAAAACTTTTTACAACAAATCATTTTACAAATCACGATAAGTATGTTACAAAACTAACATAATCCTGTTTTACAATAAGTCCTTTACAAAGCTAACATAATTATGTTTCACTTATGCAACAACAATAGTTAGTAAGTACAGTAATCGAACTTTTTATAGCTAATCACTTTGTACATTAACTAAACTTTTTACAGAAAATCACTACAAATTACAAGGCTAATAAATCTAATATAACCCTATCTAAATCATTGATCACTATAGCTCGCAGGTACAGTAACTGAACCTTTTATAGCTAATTACTATACAAATTAATGATGCCTGATAAATTATTTTCGCGATGACGAAAGGTTTCGTCAAATTTGCGTTTAACGAAACCCTTGACGATTGATGAAACCCTTGATGCTTGATGAAACCTTTGACAATTGACGAAACCCTTGACGATTGATGAAACCCTTGACGATTGTTGAAACTCCTAGTGCAACCCCTTGCAATTGATGAAAATAATGTTCTTGCTCTCACACAAAAAAAATTGTTCACCACCAGTAATTTTAACTGTTTAAAGTTTAAGATCAAGCGTAACGTAAAAATGTTTTACAAAAAACAGATAGCTCTAAATTTTTATTAGGAAAGCATCTATTGCATCCTAATTAAAAATGTTCCTAGTGAAATTTTACTATATCCACAGTGTTCACTATATTTTTTAACCATAACCCTAATTATAATACAGCTTTCTTAGCCTTAATTTACACGTATTTTTACTTAGAAAACAAAACACATTTGTTTTGATTATCATATTACACCTGATTCTAAATTTTAATTGGTCAAAAGTATAGAATTACAGAGTGATCAATTTTTGTGGGAGCACTACCTAAGATAATAAAGCTCTTGATGAAGCCCTTGTTAATTAAAAAAGCTTTTATATTAGATTATTTTTTATTGCCAGAATTTCACTACAACAGCGGAGCATTGGATCAACTCATAAAGTGGGCACCAAAATTCTGGGTTGGGATACGTCAGAGTGCATCAGAATCATGGTCGGCTAGTCAGAATTGATCGATTTTGCCTCAAGATCATAAAAAATTTTACTAATGAAATCATATCCATTCATTAAGTAATTTGCTATAGAACCTGCTAACGGCTAAGCCTAAACGCTAACCTAGGTCTGATGCATACGATACAGAATCTTGGTGACCCTCTTGTAAAGAGTCTATAACCCTCATTGAGAGTACCCTTGTTGAGAATTAAGATTACCCAACTACATGTCAAATAAGAAATACATAAAATAATACATAATAATAAATACTATAACACTGCCGCCAATTCGTAGAACACCTATCAGATATATCTGGGTAATTGTTGCAAATTATCGGACAATATCAAATCTATATTAAAAAAATAGAAACTGGGAAGATATAATAATGAACAAAAATTAACTTTACATGGACTAATTTATTTCTGTTATGAAAGAAATGAACAATAGTCTTATGCTTCATCAAAATCATTATGGGTTTTTGTTATTTATTATTGGTTTTGTTATGCATTATGGGTCATATTTCAGCATCATAAGTTTTGTCATGCATCATAAGTTTCGTCATATATCATGGGTTTAGTCATTTGTCAATTCATCATTTTGAAGTTGCCTGACGAAATTGTTTAGTCATGCGTTAATAATACAGGTTGCGTTATGTGTCAGGCATAGTGTTTAAAATTTGATTTTGTTTAAATATGCAGAAAACTTAATAATTTTTGTAAACATAATAAAAATTCAAAAAATAGATGTGTGACATATATGATACATAATAAAATCTGCAGATTCAAAAAAATTTTACTTGTGGAAACAATTTTCAATCTGCACACCACAAATTCCACATATAGATTTTAAACACTGGTCAGACATCATTAATACAAATAATGACAAGTCCAATACCAAACTACTCGTAAGTACAACAACTGAGTTTTTAGAGTAAATCATTATACAAATCAACATAGGTCCATTAAAACTAACATATGTAATACTAAATAAACACTTATCATGCACCCATATTATCCTGTAAATATAGTAACTGAACTTTTTTAGCAAATCATATGCACATAGGCTTTTTAGCTATATCCTGTCAAAAAACACTCAGAATCAAATTATATTAGTACTATTTGATTAATCTCATTGAGATGATTCAAATTATAGTTTCAAATTTAGGATCTTGAAATTAGTAAGTTCAAAGTTGTGTTTTTAACATAATAAAGTTTATACACTTATTTTTTATTTGTTTAAAAATAATAAATAAGTTAATACTTTAATTATCTATAAGTTATACTTTAATTATCCATAGTCTATATTTAGATAGCATTTAAGATAACTTTATTATATATTATAGGCAACATGGCTTTGTTTTTTGTCTTTTAATAAAAAAACTTTATTTATTACAATTTTATATAAAGATAGATATATCATAACTTATAAATTAAATTGTATTAAATCATTATTTTATTTGTGCATTATATTATATAAATGCAGGATTTTTAGTTAGCATATATAAAATCAATATTGTATAATTATAACAGATAAAAATTTTGATTAGCCAGTCTGCAAATGATGTGATATTCAATTTGCATGATCAAACAATCATGAGAAAAATATTCTATTAGTCAGGAAATACGTTACATAAGTGATAAATAACATAAAATTATAATAAAACCATATAAATTTACTATAAACTTTAAGCCAAACATTCTTTTCATCTTGCATATTGACTTTTAAATTTTGGGATTAAGCATATTATAGGTAGTAGAATAAGATTATTTAAATTTTCTTAATAAAATTTTTTTAAAAAAAATTCTAATTATAAGACCATAATTATATGTAAAAAGTTATACTAAAACAAAGTTTGCTTAGGTGACAAAATAAGATTATCTTAAGTAAAAAAATAAGTTGTCTATATTCTAATGTTAAAAATTACAGGATTTCTATATAAACCTTTTTTTTTGCTAAGATAACCTATTTTGGGCTCTTAAGTAAAGTTGTTTAGCACAATAATAAAGAAAACCCATTTTTACTAACATTTACTAGTGAAAATTGGATTAAAGTTTTATGATCTATTCTTGAGGAAATCTTTAATTTCTTTGCTTCTGTGGAATTTGACATATTCGTGGAATATGATATTCCTTCACCAAAGTTACTATCATCAGAATTATTATTACCGGTATAATGAAGGGGTTCCTTGAAGTAAACTTCGATTTTTCCTAACTTTTCATGTTTGATCATAAAAATTTGATCATTAACTTTTGCATAAAATTGTTCAGCATCATTCTTTGTTTCGAAGTGTAAATGACTGTAACTAAATTTTATTAGAAAAGATTAAAAATTTTACCCTAAATCCGTGGTTTGTTATGTTTTTACCTCATGTGATGATCGTAGAGGATTTTATTTTAAATAAATGCAAGAAACTTTGAAAATTTAAATTATTTAAAAATCTTTAATTCAATTTTTTTTACTAGTAAAATGTTAGTAAAAATAGTTTTTATAATTAATTGTTATTATAAAATTTTGTGCTAAACAACTTTACTTAAGAGCCCAAGATAGATTATCTTACAGTAGTAAAAAAAGTTTTATATATAAATCCTGTAATTTTTAATATTAGTATAGACACTTATTTTTTTACTAAGATAATCTATTTTGTCACCTAGCAAACTTTGTTTTATTATAACATTTTATATATAATTATGGTCTTATAATAAGAAAATTTTTTCTTTTTAAAAAATTTAATTAAGAAAATTTGCAAAATTTACCAAATTTTAAAAAAGTGTTCTAAATAACCTATTCTACTATATTCAATATGCTTAATTCCAAATTTGAAAAAAAATTAATATGCAAGCTGAAAAGAATGTTTGGCCTAAAGTTTATAGTAAATTTATATGTTTTTTATTATTTTTTATTATAAACTAACATTTATGTATCAACAGGTGTGACATATTCCCTGACTGCTATAGGGTTAAAGCAGTGTTCATTCATCAAGTTAACACCATACAACAGATTGAAAGATTGCTAAGATGTATGCCTCTTACTCATATAGCTCAGGTCAGTGACTGGTCATAAGCTTTTTCAGATAGCATGTGAAAATCATTGCTTAGTTGTGACAAAATTCATTAAATCAGTTTCTATATAAAGTAAATACCAAGGATCGAATTACAAGAAGCTGCAAACACACTTGCAACCCAACCCTCTCTCCCAGAAACCTGACAGTTTAAAATAATCATTTAAATTATATTATTCACATTGTCATACAAATGGCCGGCCTGCATTATGTGGACATCCAAGATTAATGTTAATTTTCACTTTGGCCATCTCTAAAATTAGAAAGTTTGTGTTATATAAAAATAGAGTAAAGGTAAGCATAACTTAATTACCTCAATAAAAAAAATTGCTAACTTAGTTTTTAATAGGACTCTTCTAGTAATGAGTCATGAGAAAAATGTGCTTTGTGTCAACACCAATCAACTTTAAGAGTTACAGTCGCACTCCCATATAATCACACCCTCGGGACTCAGAAATCTGGTGACTATGTAGAGATGTGACAATATAAATTTTTTCTATAAAATCACTTTTATATAAAAAATAAATTATAGTGAATATATAGAATTATAAAATTCGTAAGATTTAATTAAACTTCAACATCAATTTTCTCGATAACCAATAATTATAAAAGGCTCAATTTTTTATCACATATAGTATCCATATTTATTTATAATATATTAAATTTTAGCTGAATTGGATAATAGTTCTTGAGAAATCGCTTGTATACGATAGTCAATTTTTTTAAAAAAATTGATTATCGTATACTAGCAATATTTCAAGAACTAACCACCCAATTTAGCTGAAATTTTAATATATTATAGAGGAATATCGATATTATCTATGATATAAATTTTAGCCTTTTTGAATTAATGGTTATCGAGAAAATTGATGCCAAAGTTTGATTAAGTCTTACGAATTTTTTAGAACATAAAAAATTCGTAAGACTTAATCAAACTTTGGCATCAATTTTCTCGATAACCTATAATTAAAAAAGGCTTAAAATTTTTCTATAGACAATAGCTATATTCCTTTATAATATACTAAAATTTCAGCCAAATTGGATTGTTAGTTCCTATGATATTGCTTGTATACGATAATTAATTTTTTTAAAAAAATAGACTATGTTTACAATCGATTTCTCAAGAACTATTGATCCAATTAAGCTAAAATTTTAATATAATATAAAGGAATATAAATTATATCTATGGTAAAAATTTGAGACCATTTTAATTATTGGTTATCAAGAAAATCGATGTTGAAATTTGATTAAATCTTACGAATTTTTTGTTATATTGTTAGTAAATTCACTATTAAAAATGTGATATTATAGACAATTGTTATTATTTAAAAAGTTTTAAAATTTAAAATTGTGATTTTATAGAAAATTGTGCTTTTATAGAAATAAATTATTTATATTTGCTTGTAAAATTTGGTGATAGTGCTTATATAGTAATTGTGACGTTATAGAAAGAAATTTAATATAAATATAATTGGGACCAAACTTTTAAGTGATTAAATAGGAAATGTGACTATGAGGGAGGTGACTATATGGGAGTGCGACTGTACTTTCGATTTATTCTCCGGTAAAACCATCCATTTAGTTTACTCATAGTATGCATTCAAAAATCTATCTTCCAATTAATTATCATGTCATTCAGCCCAATATATTGTATATTTTTTTTATATTACAGTTTTATTCAAGAACAATTTTTTAAATTGAATAGTACCTGTGTGATGAACTGGATCTATATGTTGGGAATATATCATATAAAAATAATAAATTAAATAAAAACAATAAATTAAATATAGCTGCACCCAGGTATTATTCAAGAATTAGGTCAAATGGACAGTGAACAATACCCGGGTCTTAATCAAGGGGGGTATTATTTTTCGGGGATACTTTATGCAGTGCTCTATGGTAAATAAGAAAGCATCATATCCCATATACCAACATATAATCCAATTACTGAATTAGCTTTAAAATTTTACGTTTGAATATTCTGTCTTTAGTTATTTTCGTAAAACTGTATAATAAATTCAATTACAAAAGATTAACTACATCAAAATTGAATCAGAACCGTATAAATATATTTACTGTGAGAATAAATCATATCAAAAAAAGGTAACTTTTGCCGCATCAAAACATCAAAAGAAATATTGGTCAGCCCCGATCTCCAGAGGAAACCAATCTCCAAATTAGTAGGTATAATGTTTATGAGAAAACCGGGATTTGTGCGAATATCCAATCAACTTTAAGATTTTGCCTCAGCTTATTCTTGTACTACTGGTAAATTCTGATAAGTTAGTACAATTCCAAAAAAGACATAATAAAAATACTTTTTTTATTGTGATCGTCATGCACGTTAATCGAAACAAAAACCTGTTAAAGCGATATTTGGTTAAACAATTCTTATACAATAGATTTTTAGTTGAGATTTTGCGAACGTATATACATTATTAAAAATACCTTGTCACTATACACTTTGTGAAATTTCAATATATTAAACTCATTTGAATGTTTTTTGAGGGCATTTTTTGGTGGGCCAACGAAACGATCTAATGTCTTGCTTAAAATAAAGTTTAAAAAATTATATTTTTTTGCTTATATAATATATGAAATGTTCGCTAGGATTTATATCGTACAAATATAAATCTAGTCATAGTATCGTGCTAACAATTTTTTCGTGTTAGAATAAGAAATATCATATGTATTTTGATTGGTCAGTTTTTAAGATTAATCACGTGCATGCATTTATGGAGGATGCATATTATGTTTTGTACTCCAGAATTTTGTGCATATGCATAATATCGAAGGTAACTAAGTCCCAAGCTCAGGACCAAGCTATAGATTGCATATAGGAAGGGTTTGCTCTTAGAGGGCATGCACTTAGGAGGGTGCAACTGTATATAAATTTATAAAAAAACATATAAAATTACTATAAACTTTGAAAATATGATGTTTCTTTCACTATAAATTAACTTAAAATTAAATTTTTTTAAGAATATAGAACAAGGAGAGAAAAAAATTAAGCTTAAAAATTCGATTAAAATTTACCAATTTTGTACAAACCATAAATTTAACTTTGCCAAATCAAATATTTAATGGTTTTAAAATTAGAAATTACTAGGACCCCGAAATATACATAGATAGGTCAGGTTAGAGAATGCGTCGCCATCATAGACAAATTAAATGAAGTAAGGTTTAAATTTGTATATTATTTTAATAAATTATTAAAAAGGATAAATTTTTAAAATGTGTATTTGTATATAAAAATTCTACATGTAGGAGTTTAATTTGCATATTTTTTGCATAAATTTGGTCGATACCCTTTGTTTTGACCTAAGCTATCTTATTTTTTAAACCAAAACAATATATAAAATTGAGTACATGCGGATCAAAAACAAACTTGTAAATAAATAAACAAATAAATAAATAAAGTAAAAGAACACGTTGTTTTTTATTCACTTATTTATTTTTTAATTTTAATAATATCTAATACAGAGATTGGACCCATTGAGAGAATCTTCATCTGGGTATTATTAGTCTACCCGGGTCACTCGGATAAATTATTATATATGATATAATAATAATTTCTACTGGGTCCAATCCCTAAATTTAATATGTTTTTAATATTGTGTATTGTGTATCAGTTTCTTTTTTTTCTTTTCTTTTTTTACGTATGATATTTTCTTTTAATTATCTTTTTTTTTTTCTTTTAGTTATCTTTTTTTTTCTTTTTTCTTTTTTCTTTTTTCTTTTTTTTCTTTTTTCTTTTTTCTTTTTTCCTTTTTTTTTTCTTTTTTCTTTTTTCTTTTTTCTTTTTTTTCTTTTTTCTTTTTTCTTTTTTCCTTTTTTTTTTCTTTTTTCTTTTTTCTTTTTTCTTTTTTTTCTTTTTTCTTTTTTCTTTTTTCCTTTTTTTTTTCTTTTTTCTTTTTTCTTTTTTCTTTTTTTTCTTTTTTCTTTTTTCTTTTTTCCTTTTTTTTTTCTTTTTTCTTTTTTCTTNTTTTTTTTTAATTTTATTTTCTTTGGGTTTATTTTTTTATTTGTTGTTTTATTTAATTTAATTTTTTTGTTTTTTTGTTTTTTTTATTAAATTTTTATTGTTTTTTTTATTATGTAACTTATTTTTTTATTTTTTATTTATATTAATTTTTTTTTTATTTAAAAATTTTTTTGATTTTTTAAAATTTTTTTTAATTTCTTTTTTTGTTATGTATTTTTTTATTTTTATTTATTTTTATTTTTTTATTTTTTTTAATTTTTTCTTTTTTTATTATTTTATTTTTTCGTTTTTTATTTTTTTACTTTTTTTTATTTTATTTTTAAATTATTTAATTTTATTTATTATATATTAAATTATTTTTTTACTTTTTTTTATTTTATTTTTAAATTATTTAATTTTATTTATTATATATTAAATTATTTTTAAGTTTTTTATTTAACTATTAAATATGTACATTATGGTTTGTTATGGTACGTTACGTTTTATTTTTTTTAATTTAAATATTTTTTTTATTTTTACTTAATATCTTTTAATTTATTTTAATTTTTTTTATTTAATTTTTTAATTTTTTTATTTATTTATATTGGTACTGTATTTAATTAAGCGGTAGTGATTACCAGTTATACGAGCAGTATAAAATTAGTATTATTCCAGCATTCGATTTTTTTTCTTTTTTTTTTTTTTACTAATATTTATTCATTTTATTGTGTGCTTTTCTAGCAAAGAAACAACTAAGCGATTTTAGATTTTCTGCTGAATAGTATCCAGCCGCAAGAACTGTACAGTGGTCGTCATTGGTAGAAACAATATTATTTACAAGAAGGAAGTGCTTTAGAAAAGATAAAGCCTTGTGTTGGTGGAAGTTTTAGGGATGTGCCATCCAGTTCTTTTGTCGTTAGTACCAAATAAGTTTCTAGTTTATTTATTTATTTATTATTATTACTCACTTTCTTTTATTTTAGGCTTGTGTTTCGCTGGAGTGCTGAAATTGGATACCAAGAATGTAGATGAGGAATCCATTTAGAGCCATCGTCATTGGTGTGCAATCATGTCTTCTGATATAAAATATTGGTCGATTCAGTTAATTTCTTCGTTCTTTTTTTTTTTATTGTACTAATGTTTCTTTTTTTCTTTAGAATGAACATAGTAAGATTGAATATAGCTTGATAGTAGAACAAACATAGTATAATAGTAGAACGTACGTAGCATGATAGATGTAGCATGATAGTTCGGGACGTAGTAGCATGATAGTTAGTAGTACGATAGTTAGTATAGGGCATAGCATTATAGTTAGTACTGTAGTATGAGATTTAGTATAATGGTTAGGACATAGCACAGTATTGAGACGTGGCACAATAGTTGGAATTGGGGTTTATGTTATAATTTGTATTTATTTTTTGTATTTTTTTTAATTTTTTTTTGTATTTTGTAATAAATTAAATTGTTAAAATATATGAATATTTGAATTTATTGTTTTAATATATGAAAAATTAGCTAGCATTTAATATTTAGGTGAGCATATTGTAATTTTTTATTATTTGATTTTGTTATTTTTTTTATTTTTTACAACCTGCATAGATTATTGAATTGTTAATTGTTGATCTGTGCAGAAAATAAAAAAAAATTTTTTCAACGATCACTGGCAGAGTTGCAAATATGCATTTACCCGATGATAGCTTATATAAAATTTTATACTATAATTAAGGTTAGAATTTTATTTTGCGTATTTTTTTAATTTTTTTATTGTAAGCGATAAATTTTGCGTACTGATCTTATAAAAAAGTCATGCGTACAGCAATTAATAAAAAATTTAAAAGTCATCTTACCTATCTATGTATATTTCGGAGTCTTGAATTACTATTTTCACCATAATATTTTGCTATTTCCACTATAGTTACACAAGATTTTCTATTTTTAAAATTCAAAATAATATATACACTTATGTTATACAAAGGTCCGGTGCATTGTTTTTGCAAAAATAATTTTTTGGTTACATGCTGCTAATGTTGTATAATATTACACAAGTCTTATTTTGGTAATCTAACTCTGGGTCAGCTGGCATTAAGCTTAATGCTGGTGGGCACAATCATGAAAGTGCCCTGGCGAGGTTAGACATTAGTGTTCCACAAAAGATCTGGGTCCAGTCCGGTCCATTGACGGACCGAGTTCGAACCCTTGATTTTTATGATTCGATTCGGACCCACAAGAAGATCCACCTGGTCCGGTCTTAGAATAATACTTAATGCTGATTGGCTAATTTAGAATTTTTTTTTTTTACAGATGAAATATCATATTTCTGTATCCAGCTGGTGATATATATTTGTAATATTTACATTAATCACTGGACCTTGAATTACTGTATCATTTTGAATCTATTATGCCAAAATTATATAAATAAAATCAGGCAAGGGCAAGAAATCATTCGAAAACAACAAAACAGTTTTTTTTTTTTTTTTTTTTAGCGAGACACTTGGTCTTAGTTATTTAACAACTTTGTATCTATAAATTTTTTAAATTTCACGATTCCGGGTTGGAACCGGATCTAAGTGATACAAGTTCATACTCTAAATTTAGATCCGAATCAGTGTTCAGACCAGGTACGGATCTTTAAAAATACCTACCCAGTCTGAATCATGCGGAACACTATTAGACATTATTCCAGCCCACCCTAATCTGAAATCTAGAAACCCTAAAAACTATTGTTCAAAGCAATATCCAATCACAGTACAATACTAGTTACACAATATATGCTCATATATGGGTGATTTCAATAGAAACAGCCCATTTTTACATATGGGGAGCCCCACAGCAAAAGGTAGTGATAGACTAAAAAATTTTTCTCTGTAGTTGTTTAATATTATGTTCTAAATAGTCTAATTTTTGCAAAAATAAAGTTTTTACAAAAAAAATTTTTTTTGAGTATTACTACCTTTTACTGTGGGGCCCCCCATATATTTTATTTTGAGATAATTGAGTTTAATCATTTGGTTTGATTTTCAGACTGATCCGGGATTAATCAAATTTCACGATTTTTATTGGTTAAAGGTAAACAGTTGACTATCAGGTAATCTTGTGATGTGTTGACCCTACGCAGCCTTGTGTAATTTTACTTTTACATTATCTTGATTTTTTATTATGCAAATCGACTTTCATTTATAATTGAAAAATGTAAATCATGTCAAAATTTATATGAATCTAATAAAAACTCATTTTTCAAAAATTGTAAAAATGGGCTGTTTCTATTGAAATCACTCCATATTGCAAAAGGCCCAGTGCATTGTTTTCACAAAAATAATTTTAGTTACATACTACTAATGTCATGTAACATTATACAAGACTTGTTTTGGTAATCTAAATCAAGTTGGGTCAATTGAAGATAATTAAAATTATAATATACAATATTATACAGTCAACCCTCTATAAATGCAACTCGTAGAGACAAGTCTACAATGTGCATTTAGGGAGGTTTGCATTTAGAAAGAGCCAATTAAATTGCAGCTTTAAAAATTAGATTATCAAGTTTGTATAACTTCTACTCAAAACTGTATAACCTATCTTAAATACTAAAATTTGATTGGCTACGTGCATTTAGGGAGGTTAGTGTAATATAAAATGTTATTCAAGAAAACATGCATTTACAGAATATAGAATGTGCATTTATCACTAATAACATTTTGCGAAAAAGAAAAAATATGCATTTAGAGAGCTATTGCATTTATGAAAGTTGCATTTTTAGAAGTCCACGACTGTACTAAAATCCAAAAATAAAAACTTTTCATGTAACCATAGTGGAAATAGCAAAATACCACGGTGGAAATAGGCATTGCTTTAAAATAATATATGTATAAAATTATGCTATAAACAACTTTACTTAGATGATAGAAGTAGGTTATCTTGTAAGGAAAGTGGTTATCAATATACTAAAATTAAATTTTTTGGGTTTTTAATATAAACTGGTTTTTTTATTAAATAATCTACTTTCGGCCCTTAAGCAAAGTTGTTTGGCATGTGATTCTACTTGTACTAAGTAAAAAATATGTTTAAATTTAGAAAAAAATTTTTTTAAAAAAAATTTTTAGAAAAATTTTTTTTTAACTTTAACCCTATTTTTTATTTAATAAAAGGTTTGAGAAAGTATACTGCAGTCTTGTTCTGATTTGAATCACGTACTAAACAACTTTTCTTAAGGGCCCAAAGTAGGTTTTCTAATCAAAACAAATAGTTTTTATTGAAAACCTCAAAATTTTAACTTTAGTATATAGATAACCCATTTTTTTACAAGGTAACCTACTTCTGTTATCTAAATAAAGTTGTTTAGGGCATGATTTTACATATACACATTATTTTTAAAATTATTAAATATTTGTTTTTGGCAAAGTTATATTTTTGGTTGTGCAAATTGACAAAATTTTATTTGATTTTTAAGTACAATTTTTTTCCCTTTGTTCTATATTCTTAAAAAATTTAATTTTAAGTTAATATATAGGGGGAAAAAATTATAGCTTCAAATTTATAGTAATTTTATATATTTTTTTATAAATTTATATATAACAAAAAACTGTTGTGATATATCAGTTGACTAATAAGAGCTATAACAAATATTTAATATTGAAGAGTAAAATATAGTCGAGGATGAAATTCATTTTCAATTTTTTAAATTTCAAAAATAATTTTAAAAATAATTTAACATTTTTAATATGTTTATAAATTAAATCTAAACAATTTCCTGCAGGTCAATAGCATAAGTAGTTATGCTCCCAGGTTACCAAACGTAAGGTTACTAGTTCAAGCCCAAAGAAAAGCTATACTCAATTATGAAATGACAGGCTGAACTAGGATGCTAGGACCGCATTTAAAAAATTTAAGCATTTTTGTATAGTTGCATATAATTCTGGTGAAAATCTGGTTGATAATTTAAATACTCCCTGGTGAAAATCCAATCAATATAGAACTCTATAGTGAAATCTCAGTCAAAAAATTGAATAACTCTAGTGAAATTTTAGTCAAAAATTGAATACCTCTAGTGGAATTCTGGTCAAAATTGAATAACCTGGCATAATTCTGGTCAAAATAGTTGAACTTACTGGTTAATCTAGTTAAAAATATATAATATATGTAGATCATTGAAAAATGTAGGGCCTGACAGATCAGGAAGGACTCATTAAAATAATATAAGAATTAATAAAGAAATAGATCACCAACAGTAACCCGAGTTAAACTCTAAAGAAATTTCAAAAAAAATTAGAAAAATTTAAACAGTGCACTGGTGCACTCAGTGCATCTCTATCAATTTAGTATTTCTAATAGCTTTAATAGTATATAATAAAGATTAAATTAAAGTTAGGATTAGAGTTAGAGTTAGAATTAGGATTAGAATTAGAATTAAAGTTAGGATTGGGTTTGAGTAAAATTGTGAGAAGAGCATTTTTGCTTAGTAACACAACAGGGGTTACCTTAGTAAAATTTTGAGATGAAATAGCAATATAACAGGTGTGCACTGAGTGCATAGAGCACTGTATAAAGGATCCAAAAATTTTAAAACAATTATTGTATTTAATTTAGCTTAGTTTTAATTATTTTTTGATATAATTTAAATTAATTTTTAATATTAAAAAACTAATTTTACCAATTTCACTATTAAATTATTTTAACAATTTTAACAAAAACTTCTTATTATAAAGAGTAATTTCACCTTCATATATAGATGAGGGTAAGCCAAAGTCTTACATTACACATATATAATATATAACAGAACTTAACTAATAAGTACAATATGTACTTTGTGCCCTCTATTTTTATATCTTATGATTCTCTTGCAATTTTTATTAATTTTAACTTTAATTTTAACTTTATCCCAACTTTAGACAAAATTATTACTAGTTCATTAGGGAGCACTAGAGGCACAGAGTTCATAGGTGCACTTTTTAGATTATTTTTAAATAATATATATAATTATATATATAATATATTACTAATAGATTATAATTTTTGGCATTAATTATAGTTTTAGAGTTTAGTATAGTTTTAAAGTTTTTTTATATAGTTTTAGGTTTTTACATAGTTTCAAAGTTTCAGAAATTAGTTTGGCTATTTAAAACTAGTTTCAGTTTTGATATTTGGTTCAAATAAGTTTTGAATAGCATTATTACTCTTAATACTAAGATACAACTGTATAATTTAATTTCTTATAATATTCTTAAGAGTAAATTCTCTATAAAAATACAATTTAACTAATTTTAATAGAGGGATTTTGATTTAATTTTTTCAAAAAAAAATAGTTAAAGTAATTGAAAATTTTTACTAATAAAGAAATAAATACATTTTATTATTCAGAATTGTAATAAAAATTATATATTGCAAGAATTCTTAAACCAACAACATTTTTTAAAATTAGCCAAATTTGAAAACAAATAATAAATTTTGATTGGCTAATATCTTAAAAATTTGGTTTAGTTTTATTAAATTTTATTATATTTTTAAAATTTTGGTATATTTTTTATATATATGTATCTGAATTTTGATTTTATAGTATCTTTAAAAGAAAATATGAGAGTGATAAAAATCAGGTGTTTTTTAGAAAGGCAAGGGAAAAAGTGAAATTATATATAAGAAACCTAACTATATATATATTAAAGAAGAGAAAGAAAAGTAGACTTTTAATAAAAAATAATCAGGTGATTAATGGTATGGCTCTAATATTATAAAATTTTGCTATATTAAAAAATAAACTTTATAGTTTTGTTTTGCTTGTTTGTTTATATATTTTTATAAAAAAATTTTCTCTTTATTACAGTATATTTTTTATTTTTTTATAAAAGTTTAAAGAATTATTAATTTTCAGTTGCTGATTTATAATTTCCAATGCATAATAAAAACTTTAATTATATATATTAATTTTAATACAAATTATTTTTATTTTAAGAGTAAAGGGTACTCTTTTAAAATTATATATAAACTTAATGGTAAAATTTTTTATATTAATTTTATAAAAAATTATATTAAGTGAACTAATATAAATTCTTAAGAAAAGGCTATAGAGCAATTTTTATTTTATTTTTATTTTTTTTTTATTTTAATTGGCGATCATACTATAATTTTATTTCTAAAAATAGTTATATTATCAAATGCTATTACTATTTTTGGTACATTGTACTTTACAACTAAACTATGGTTTATTCAGTTACTCTAGGGACCTATGTGTGACCTGCCAATTCAGAATTTGTCTCTCTCCTTAAAGAGTAATACTTTATTGAAAGTTCACTGACTTGGTTCTGAGACCAGTTATAATCACTTTGGCTATAGAACAATTTTACTAATTCTAATAATATATAGTAAAAATTGTTAAAATTGGTTAAAAATTTAGCATGATATAACATTTAAATTGGACATAAAATTTATTAATAAAACTAACTTATAAATTTATATAAATTAACCTATTAGAATTAGTAATTTTGTACAATCCTGAAAATTTGGACCAACTCTTTAAAATATAACAAATTGTTAAAATTTTACTATTAGATAAATTGGTTATTTATATTTTATAAATTTTAATAAAATTAGTTTTAACTTAAAAAAAAGTTTTATTAGTAGCTATATCAATTTTATATAAAAATTTCAAAATACTATATAAGACCATATAAAGATAATCTATATACCCTCTATCCTTAACCACTGTGTAAAATATTGGTAAATAGATTTTGTAATAGTTATTTACAGTAAATCATTTTAAAAATTATAATAATTTTAATGTGTACTGCAATACAAATATTATTAAATTTTGTAATAAAACTTTTTTACAATAAGCCTACTAAAAATATTAATAAAAAAAATGGTATAAAGTTCCAACTATTGCATTAATAAAAATCATATTCAATAAACTCTATTTTATTAATAAAAAGAACTTTCTAATATAAATAATAATATATAAGTATATTCAAATTTTTTAGAATTACAACTATAAGTTCAAGTAATTCTTATATAGTACCAGACAGCGAAAACTATTCATTTTTTTCAGCATTGTTTAAAGTCTAATAAGTAATTATTTAAAAATCCTTCTTACAAATTTTTTATTTGTAATTTAAACTACAAATCTGTAAGACAGATCTTTGATATCTTGCTTTTTAAAATAGTTATAAGGGTTTAAAGTTTAGCAACTTTAATAGTAAAGCAGAAATTTGGTGCAGAACAATTGTCCAATCAGATTTATGCTAATCACGTGCTCATGATTTGATTGGTTAATATTTATTATTAAAAATCCAAAATTTGGCACTTATTATATAAAAAAATTATTTTTATATTTTTAACCAATCAAAATTTTGTTATACAAAAATTAGCCAATCATAATTGTTATAAAATTCTCAAATTTGGCACCTAAAAAAGTGGATAGTTTTTGCTGTTTGGTACTGTAGAAATAAAATTTTTGCTTCAAAAAGTAATAAAATAATTCTTTAATAAAATATAACTTAAATAATTTTTATAGTAATGTAAGGAAGGATAATAATTAGCTTTTAGACTCATTGAAGTCCTTTTCATTTTTGGCTTGAAAGATTTTGGCTTGTTTTTTTACTAGAACATCAAAAGCCCTAAAATTCTAATTTATTTGTCTTAGGTTATCACTCATTTTATGTTGCCCACCAAATTGCTTTAAAAATACTTTAGTAGATTTTATATTTTATTATTATTTAGTAATTTTTAATTCTAGGAATAAATCTTCAATTTTTTTATTTTGTTTTTATTAGTTTTTCTTTTTTATTCTAGAATTAAATTTTTAATTTCAAAATTTTTGCTTCAAAAAGTAATATTAAATAAATAAAATAATCCTTTAAAAAAATATAACTTAAATAATTTTTATAGTAATGTAAATTGATTTAAAAATGTTTTAGTAGATTTTATATTTTATTATTATTTAATAATTTTTTAATTCTAGGAATAAATTTTCAATTTTTTTATTTGTTTTCATCAATTTTCCTTTTTGATTCAGAGATAAATTTTTAATTTCAAAATTTTTGCTTCATAAAATAATTTTTTAAAAAAATATAATTAAATAATTTTTATAGTAATGATAAAAAATATTTTAGTAGATTTTATATTTTGATATTATTTAATAATTTTTTAATTCTAAAAATAAATCTTTAATTTTTTTATTTTGGTTTTCATCAATTTCCTTTTCATTAATTTGATTTACTTTAATATCTTTTTTAGATGCTTTAATCTCTTGTTTTCAATATTGAGAATTCTTAACAACCTTAAAAATATAAGCTTAAATTAAAAGATTAATAAAAAAATTTTAGTGTAAATTAACCTCAATAAAATCACAAGGTTGGCAACCAAAATTAAATATAACATCAATTTAATGCAACATTTTTGTTATTATATTGGATATCTGTATTAGATCTAAAAAAAAATTATTATTTTAAAAAAATTAGTTTTATTTGAAGTAAATAAAGACTTGAATTATACACTTAAATCTAGTTAATAGAAACAAAAAAAAAGATAAAAATAAGAAAAATGATGATAAAATAGAAGAAAATGCTATATACTAAATTTTAAAAAGTTGTATTACTGTATTACCAGAATTTTTTTATAGGTACACCCAGTGTTTAAAATTCAATGTTCTCATGGTTCTCAATGAACATTTGAATTTTTTTAAGAACATTGATATTTAGAAAAGGTTCTCTTATTTGATGGTTCAAAGAGAACATTTATAAAATTTTTATGTTCTAGATTTATTAATAAGAACAATAAATTATATAAAATGTTCATCAATTTGATAATGTAATTTGATCATGACAAATTCTGCATAAATATATATATGTATATACATATGTACATATGTATATACATACTATGTATAGCACATATATTTAAAGTTGCACAATATAGATAACAAATAAATATTAAGAAAATCATCTTTAAAGATTTTTAAAATAAAACATTCATTAATTGTGCAAGAGTATTATTATTGTATAAACTTATATAGATAATTTGTGTCAAATAATATGCTAATACTAAGCAAGCAAAAAGATACAAAGTATTTGTTAGTATAAAATTTAAATAGTTAAATAACAAAGTAATTTGATTCTAATTTATCACATTAACCAATAGTAGCATCAGTAAAATATTATAGTAAGTCTTGTTTTGTTATAAGCAAATATGAAAAGCACTTGAAATTTAACAAAATTATTAGAAATTAATTGTATAATATGTTGTGTTATGTTGAAAAAATATAAAGAATTATATACAAACTTTAAAAAATTATTAATAGATAAGTATGAACTTAGTATGTGAATTGTAAGTATAGAATATGAACATTTTTTAAAAATTAATATTCATTTATTTAATATATAATGAACATTAAAAAGTTTTTGAGAACAATAAAAATTTAAATTATGTTCTTTTGAGAACATAACTTTAGATTTGAATTTTAAACACTGGGTACACCTTGTTAAACTTTTTGAAAAAATGAGTACTCTATTTTTTTCTAAAAAATGCATTGATTGGCTACAACATTTTATAGCTATATACTTTTATTAAAAATTAAAATTTAAACAATTTAAATTAAATAATCCTCTTATAAAAGAAACTAAACTAACCAAATAGAAAATATAGTATGGATATTATGTGGTACAGTTAGTCTTGAAATAAGGCTAAACTCAAAAAAATTATCCCACGTCTTAAGAACATAAACTAGACCAGACCTGGACCAAACTGAAACAGTTTTACTATCAATATCCCTAAAACTGAATTAAAGATTATAGAAAAAAAGACATTTACAAAGTTTTAATATAAATTATTAATAATATTTTATTCATATATTTTAAAAGTTATTGGGCATAAGATTTAGGTACACAATCATCTTGAAAGATTAAAAAAATATAGAATCAAACTTTATCTAATTCAAAAATAATAAATGATACAAACAAATTGGAGTGTGCAAAAGGTCTTTCAATAAAATAAAATAAATAAATAAAAATACAGTTTATTACTAATAAATAAAAGATTATCTTGAAAAGTGTATCAAGAATAAAAGTCACTTAAAATATTTATGCAAACAATAAGTGCTTCCAATTATTAATAGGGCAAGAAATTAGTAATTTCTGAGTTTTGCATAAAAGAATTTTTTTTATAAAAAATTATTTATATTTTTATTTAGTTTTTTGACTTGGATTACATATTCTGTATTAACTGTTAGTAATTGATCTTGTTGACCATGTTAGGGTCGTTCATGTACTATACTTAAATTACTTACAGATACATGTGATTTAATATAATTTAAGATTTTTATCTGACAAACTCATATGATCATGAAATTATTTCTTCTTTATATTTTTTTATGTGTTATGAAATAAACATGTTTATTCAAATTAAAATTCACCTAATAACTACCTATTAATCATAATAATAAATTGCCAGACAATGTATACTTATGCCCATAAATCTTATTTTTTAGTACTTGCAAAAACATATTGTTTTGACGTAAAAGAAGCAAAAAATATAAAAAAAATTTGCCCCAAAATACGTAAGTGTGGGGTATATACGTATACAATATTGGGCAAACATTGTAGAATAACGGTAATTTGTCAAATGATCACGTGCCGCTCTGCGGCACGTGTAGCCAATCATTTGCCAAATTACTGTATTCGACAATTTTGCCCAATATTGATGTTATCCGGCAATTTATGATCATGATTGGTAGGGAGTTGCTCGCTGAGTTTTAATTTAAATAAACATGTTACATCATAACACATGAAAAGATAATAATTTCATGATCTACTTTATTTGCTCACATGTGACGATCTGCAAATTGTTGTTGGCTGTACATACGTACTCTACATACGATACGTACATCCAAAAATACCTATAAACCATACACTTCGTGATATATATCACTCCGTTTCTGATATTAAACGAAAATTATAATAATAGTTAAAATAACTTACATCTAATTCCATTTATTGGCTTTTTCTAAGTCTCCTATTATACCGGTTCCAACTCAATAATAACATTGCCAATAAAAAAAATGATAAATGTCCGTGTGAAAACAGAATTTGATTTCAGATTTTCACTTTACGGAAAATGAGTTCCGAATTTATCAGCACGATCCATGATTGAAATTATATTTCCTTTGATACTTAATTCCTATCTCGTTGGATAAATACTGTAATATCGTGCACGTTAGATTAGATCGAGCGAAATATCTTAAATCAAGTTTCAATATTTTCTTTTGTCGGCATTTACTATATGTTAGATTTAATATTAAACTTTAAAATAATTATATTCAAACTTCACTGGATTATCAGCTCGTAAGTATAAACATGTATGCAAATGAATAATATAGTGTAAAAATGATATTAATTTCATATACTTTCAGGGAGTAAATTTTAATTGCCCATATTCATGCTCATTTGAGGCTTAGTACACATCCGTAATTGAACGTCATCATACTCACACGCTAGTAATCAAAGGAATTTATGAGTCATTTAGCGCTAAATTATTAATAATTACAGCATGCTAAACTAATATACAAAACAACGAAAGAACTTCATACTCACAAACTTTAAATAAGTCAAATGATTAATATTGTAAGTATATTTTTGCATAATCAATATAATGGCTGATGCTAAACACTAGGCCTCTCTTGAATAAAATCACTTATTTTCCTTTAAGAACATTAAATCTTAATCTAATTCAACTCCAAAAATAGATCAAAAGACGAATCCATTATAAATTTTTATCAGGCGCAATTTTCAGCATCAGCCACTTTAAGCATTAGCCATAACGATAAATATAACTAACTCTCTGATAATCATGTTGATTTATATTAATAAAATTATAGTAATGACACCCTAATCTGCTATGCAAGTCTTTGTGTAATCCATATGATCCATATGATTTTGTGTAAAATTCAATCCGTATTGGTATACGAATTGCTATAAATTGTATTACTCTATTACTTATAGTTTGAACTTTAAATCCTTTTAAAAGAAAAATATCAAATTGACAAACGGATAATTTTTCATGTTTAAACCTTCAACATGGACCAATCGACATCGTCAGGAATTAATAAGCTTGCTGATAATTATCAGAAAGGTACTGGCATAGAAAATGATGACCGTAAGACGTTTGAACTATATCTTAAAGATGACGAGATGGGGAACGCTGCTGGAACGTGTAATGTTGGAAATTGTTATTATTATGGAATCGGAGTTGAAAGGGATTTCTTTAAGGCATTTGTTTATTACCAAAAATCCGCAGAGATGGAAGACGCTGCAGGAACTTTTAGTGTTGGATTCTGTTATAATTTTGGAATCGGAGTTGAAACCAATAAGCGTAAAGCACACACATATTATCAAAAAGCAGCAAAAATGGGAGATATATTTGCACTCGGTCTATGTTATCATTTAGGAATTGGAGTAGAAAAGGACAAGAAAAAAGCATTCGAATATTTTCTAAATTCTGCGGAGATGGGAGATTTTAAAGGAATAAGAGAAGTTGGGAGTTGTTATAGATATGGAACCGGAGTCGAAAAGAATGAACATAAGGCATTCGAATATTATCAAAAATCTGCTGAAATGGGTGATTATCTTGGAACAGTTAGTGTCGGTGGTTGCTATTATTATGGAATCGGAGTTAAAGAAGATAAATATAAAGCATTCGAATATCTTAAAAAATCTGCTGATATGGGACTTCTTGCGGGGATATATAATGTAGGAGTGTGTTATCATAATGGGACTGGAGTTATAAAAAATGAATGTAAAGCGTTCGAGTATTATAAAAAATCAGCAGAGATGGGATGGGCTAGTGGAATGTACCGTGTTGGCGAATTTTATCAAAAAGGAATTGTTGTTGAAAAGAATATAGATATTGCTTTTGAATGGTATTTAAAATCAGCTATTACTGAACAAAGTTCTTTTCCTAAAAAAAAAGAATATTTTCATTGGATGCCATTTGAAAATTTTGAGAATGTTGAAGAGATAGGTAAAGGAGCCTTTTCTACCGTCTTCAAAACAAAATATTTAAATAATTCTGGATTATATGAGGAAGTAGCAATTAAGCTCGTAAAAGATTCAAATAAAAATAGAGAACCATTTATAAAAGAGGTATTATATCAATTTTTTGAATATTATTTTTATTTGTAAAAATTATATCTGGCTAAATATAATAATTTATTTGTTTTTTTTTTTAGTTGAAAGCTTGCCATAGTTTAAATCAATATTTAGGAATATCAAGAGATGAAAAAACAAAAGATTACATTTTAGTGCTTAGTTATGCAAAATACGGTTCATTGAGCAAAAAACTTTACTGATATCTTGAAATTTAAATGGAAGCTCAAATTGAAGATACTCCGTGATATTATATCCAATCTTGATCGTATTCATTCTAAAGGGTATTTACATCGAGATATTCATCCTGGAAATATTCTGTTGAAAAAAGATTACGAAGCATATATTATCGATCTAGGTTTATCAAAACCGCTTGATGAAAAGGAACAAGAAGATCGTATTCATGGAGTTTTACCTTATATTGCGCCGGAGCTCTTTCAAAAACAACCATATACTCAAGCTTCAGATATTTATTCATTCGGAATAATCATGGTAGAAATAACAACTGGTCAAAGACCTTTTAATAATTATAAATTTGATAATGACCTCGTAATAAAAATTTGTAATGGACTACGGGCAAAATTTGGACTAGGAATTCCTGATTGTTATATTGAATTAGCAAACCAATGCATGGATTCGAATCCGGGAAAACGTCCAACATCTCGTGAAATAATTATTAAACTTAATGAATGGCTAAATATTATTGGAAATGAAGCTGAAAATAAAATTAAAAAACGTTCAATGTTTAAAAAAATTATTATTAAACTGAATAAATGGTCAATTATTTTTAGAAGGAATAAAAGGTTAATTAAAAGACAATTTTTAGAAAGTGATAAGAATAATGAAAAATTGCCAATAATTAAGGAAAATTTAAAAGACATATATACAAGTAAACCTTATAATATAACTGATATTGACAAAAGCTTATCAAAGCTGAAAACTAGTAAAACCGCTGTTAATATAGAAGTTTCGGATGATCAATTAACACTATGTATTTATTAAGAAATTAACTTGTATTATTTAGGATTATTACTACTATTTGTTAAATTAAGCTTTTTGTCGTGGGATTATTAAGTATGTAATTAAGTTTTAATAAATTAAGCGAATTCTTTAATACGTAATACAAAAAAAGATTATACTAGTCCAATTTGCTTTTACGATCAAAATAATGCTTTTATTATCTATATGGGGGCCTGTCAATTAAAACACGGCTTATGGCTTTTTTTCCATTTTGAGAAAATCACGTTTGAAATTTAGTGTAACAACAACAATGATGATCTATTATTAGTAGAACCTGTTTGATCTACATGAATTAGCCAATCATATAAGCTCTTTTCTATGACTATGCAGCAAGGATCAACAAGCTAATTCCTAAAATCTATTTTTAGATTGCTACTATTTACATACTGCATTTAGAAAAATCGGCATCGACAAAAATTTTATTATGTAAATCGATGCTTTAAATGCTAAATTATATAATCGAATGCATACTTTATTTGATAGTATTGTTAACTCATTTTTGCAAAAAATGCTATAAGCCGTGTTTTAATTGACCACTCCCCATATAAATTTATATGTTTGGATAAATATAACTTATGTTACATATTACAAAAAATTCAATCTCAATTTATCACTCTAAATTTATCTTTCATGAGATAATATGTGATTTACAAGAATAGAATTTACTAAATAAAAAAATATCTTTTTTTAAATATAATAAATATATTTTTATTTTATTAAATTTTTATCACTTAAGAAATAAACGATTATATTTACAGTATACATATGTAGTATTAGATAATTTTGTATGAATTAGTAAGTTTCGATCATTCGATTCACCATTTGATGTGATTCTTGATCACCTTGTATTTTATGTCATTCAAGAGGTGTATAACATGTTTGCCTGTAATCATCAATGACAGCATAATTAGGATTGTTTGTGAAGTAAATGATATCTTCTTTTTTTTTTTTTTAGGGTCTGATAATATTTTCATTATACATCTTACGAGAACAAGGTTTTTGTAAAATAAACAATCGATGAAATAAACTATCGGTGAAATAAGCTATTGGTAAGCTAAGTTGACAGAAATGGGTTTTGTCGCGAAAGAGATATCGGAATTTGGAATAGGATATATAGCATTTCGGAAAGAAGGGCTTTGAAAAAGTGGTTAACAACAAATTGCAACATGGATTGATATAAATGTTGAAGCATATTCAGTAACAAATAATCCGCATGGAATTAAATTACTTCTTCGTGGAACTAGAAATGTGTTTACTTCTTAATCATTTTAGAATTTATATGACAAGCAAGTATTATTGTGGTCATAAAGGTTAAATATAGTGATGAAAAAACTTTTGGTAGAGATCAATTCGTAGCTATATAAATTGCAATGATGGCATTATTTTTTCATTGAAAAATTGTGCGATTCTTTCATCTATTTTAAGTCGTGTAAAATATATGCAAAATGTAATTTTTTGTAGTCATATAAGGATCCAGAATTTGGTAATAGTGATACTTTCGTTAAAATAAATTTAATCAAGATAGTTAATGCCTTTGTCGTACGAAGAAGCAATTTTCACATTTCCAATCCCTACACAAATTTCATTAAAAAATTATTTTTATTGATTTAGTGCACATGATTAAAACTTGAATTTTTATTCGCTAATAGACACTTTAGGAATAATTGTAAGTAAAGCTGGGTAAATGCACGACACGACGTAGTCGCGCTTAAACCAGGAACGTAGTATGATCACTAAGACTTGTATTAAGGATCTAAAGTATAATGAAAAACTTTCTAATAATTGTAAAAATATTACTTAATCATCCATTATCTTTTGCAACCTATTTTAAAGCGTTGTTCACTATTTAATTAAAGAATAGAATCAACCAAGAATTGAAATATTTAGTGGAGATTTAAAGCAACGAAATAGCTAACTTTAACATTTTATATTAGAAATAATAAGTATCTGTAAATAACATGTGTGTATAAATTATTGGGCAAAAATTATTGAATAACGGTAAATTTGTTCAACCGGGCAAATGAACGTGCCGCTTCGCGGCACGTGTCAGCCAATCATTTGCCCAGTTGAGCCAATTTACCGTTATTCAAAAATTTGCCCAATAATGGTGTTATCCATGATCATGATTTGTAAATATTAATTTTAATACAAATTATTTTTATCTTAAGAGTAAAGTGTACTATTTTAAAATAATATATAAACTTAATGGTAAAATTTTTTATATTAATTTTATAAAAAATTATATTAAGTAAACTAATATAAATTTTTAAGAAAAGGCTATAAAGCAATTTTTATTTTTATTTTTATTTTTATTTTTATTTTTATTTTAATTGGCAATTATGCTATAATTTTATTCTAAAAATAGTTACATTATCAAATGCTATTACTATTTTTGGTACATTGTACCTTACAACTAAACTATGGCTCACTCGGTTACTCTATACACTTATATATAACCTGCTAATTCAGAATTCATCTTTCTTTTTTAAAAAGTAATACTTCATGGGAAGTTCATTGACTTGGTTTTGAGGCCAGTTATAATAACCACTTTGGCTGTAGAGCAGTTTTATTAATTCTAATAATTCTAATAACATATAGTAAATTTGTTAAAATTGGATAAAAATTTAGCATGATATAACATTTAAAATTGGACATAAAATTTATTAATAAAACTAACTTATAAATTTATGTAAATTAACCTATCAGAATTAGTAATTAGGTACAATTCTGAAATTTTGGACAAACCCTTTAAAATATAACAATTGTTTAAAATTTTACTATAATAGATAACATATGCTCCGTTTTTTTGAATTTATAAAAAAAGCTTATTTTTTTAAAATTTTAAAGCTATAATTTTTAATCTACTAGTTCATTTTAAATGATTTTGCTCCAAACTGTTTGTCTTTTTATGACGATTCCAATGAGCTAAAAATTATAAAAATCCAATCACAGGGTCATAAGAAAATGTGCTATCAAATAGATGGCGCACCTGAAATTGGTTTAAAATAGATCAAACCAATTTTAGATGCATCACCTATTTGATAGTACATTTTCTCATAACCCTGTGATTGGATTTTTATGATTTTGGGCTTGTTGGAATCGACTCAAAGAGATGAACATTTTCGTAGTAAAATCATTTAAAATGGGCCAGTAGATCAAAAATTATATAGCTTTAAAGTGTTAAAAAATAAGCTTTTTTTATAATGTTATAAAAAGAGTTTCTCATTAGTTAAAACTAGAACATTCTGAGAATACTTTAGCATAACAGAGATACAGAACAATAGAACAAATATAAAATGGTCTTTTAAACCTTTATACCTTTATACTTTTATACTTTTATACCTTTATACTTTTATACTTTTATACTTTTATACTTTTATACAAATGTATTCTAAAAGATATATAAATAATAACTTTCTGACTTTCTGCACATCAGCCTTTTAGCTTAAACTCAGATTTTTCTCCTCCCCTCTCACACACTTAAAATAGTGATATCTCTTGAATATTATTATCTAAATAAATAAAATATATCTTTGCCAAATAAATATCTCTTGTTATTTAATAAATATAAACTGGACCGCTCTTATGAAGTAATATTCCACTTCCACACTACTTTATATCTTCTCTGACTCTTACAAGATACCTGTCACTGTGTGCTATATTGCAAGTACTATATTGAAGGCTATAGTTACTTGTAACATCTTGGTGCCTTTTGGCAGAAATTCGTTTTAATTAGCTGGAACACTAGGATCTCTCTTTTTCTATCTCTGCAAGGATATTTCTTTGGTTACCCTTTTCTCTCTTCTAATTAAGAATTTTTTTTGGTTTTCCTGTCAAATTGAAAGAGATTCGTTCAGAAGAGCATACTTGAAGCCTCGTGCATTTGTTGTATTAGTATTTTTTGTCAAATTGAAAGAGATTCATTCAGAAGGGCATACTTGAAGCTCTGCTTTTGTAGTACTCTTCTTTTGTTTTAGTATTTTCTTTGTTTGTTTTAGAACCAAATAGAGACCCCTTACCTCTTAATTAGTACATTGAACCTTTTACATTTAGTTACCAATTAGTCTGTTAAATCTTTAGGTCTCTTTATGACTAGTGTAAATAGAGCCTACCAAATTCATCTTCACATATTGAAGCACATGATGCTAGCCATCCATCTGCTCTTGCTACCAATATTTATTAACTCAATCACTTTGATTTATTGTATACTGTTTGCTATCCAGTTATCATCAACATTATTGCTGTTTTTGGAATCAGTACTAGGACAACAATTTTGCTAGCCAATATTCACAAGTTATTGTTAATACCTTTTTCATTTTAACTTATCCAAATAGCTATAATACTTGTAGAGCTGCTGCCCATGATATTGTTTTTAGCTGCTGATAGGGCTCCGAAGTCCGGGTCCGGTCCGGTCCGGGTCCGGCCGGACCCAGACTCAAACCCGAACTGGAACCATAAATTTTGACAATTTCGAACCCGGACCCAGACCCAAACCTAAAGTACCGAACCCGAACCGGACTCAAACATAGTTATAGGTTCAGTCCGGGTCCGGTTTGGAAGTTCGCGAACTTGTCCGGGTCTGGGAATACCCATCTAATTCTAAAAAAAAAACTAATAACGATTTTTAATTTGTATTCGGATAATACCCCAAATCTGGATAAATCCGAATTCAATTATTGAATCCAAATTCTATATGAGCACAAAGTGCCATCACATTTACGAATTTGGTTACAAATGATAATATGAAGTTATTTTATTTAAATTATATCAAATTGAATAGTTTATTTCAAATATCGGTATCTNTAATCTATAAACTAATATAGATCATAAATATATATTCTACAAAATGTGTGAAAAATTTTACCTTCTCTCTCTTTTTTTTCTCATTACATTTATGAATTTGGTTACAAATGATAATATGAAGTTATTTATTTAAAATATATCAAATTGAATAGTTTATTTCAAATATCGGTATCTAACTAAATGAAATGCCATTTTCAAATTTAATAAATTAACAAGAAATGTGAACTATGCGAAATATAATTAATTTTTGTGCATCAAAAGATTAAGATCGAATTTAGTGTAAGAAGTTCTGTAACAAATTAATGTAAGCTTTTTTTAGTTGTTACTAGTGATTTGACCCAGGTGGGTTCACCCGGATATCTGATAATTATTAGAGTAAACGTTATCTGGATTGAAACTTTAGATTGGTTAATCAGGAAAATCATTTAAAATTCTGTCTTATTATAGTAGAATTTTATATAATACCACGTACAGATTTGAATTTATAATGTATATCAAACACCCCAATGCAGTATAGTTTTGAGTTAACCCATATTGGAATTAACAGTTGTGGTTTCTATCACAATTTACTGTAAATTTTGTTACCAATTGTTTTGGTGATTTACTGTAAAAAAAATTTCTGTACAGATGACCAGGATTGTATAGCACAAGAAATTACAGTATGGTACTATTATGGTTCGATTAGTATTTTTGCAAATCAATAGGTATGGGTGAGCATATCATATAGTTCGAATTTTTTAAAATATGTACCATACTGATTCGGTTGTTTTATATATTAATAGAATTATAGCTGATTATATAGTATAGTACAAGTTTTAAAAATCAGCTATAATTTCAGGAGTACATCTATGTGACTACTGTCTGATTTGGAAACCACACCTTTTATCCCTCCATTATATCGAATTTATACGAAAATTTCACTTATAAAACTAACTTTTTCGTTCTAACAAAAAATTCCTTGCAAGTTTTTTACGCCCTACCCTTACCTTAACACTAAACCTAACGCTAATTAATGGTATTTTTTTTTAATCATATAAAGCAAAGATGATTTTGGGCGGTGGGTATATAGATGTATCCACAATTCAGTATTAAGATAATCAGACGGGGTGTAAAATACTCATATTCCATTCTGATCTGATATAACCTCTTGATATTTGGTTGAATTGTAATAATTGTGATGACATTTTGATCATAACTTGCTCATCAGTATTAGTTTTAACATTTTGATCACGGGTTGTATAACCAATCAAAAACGTTAAAGCATAATAACCTTATTATTTACTTTATTGCTATATTAATTTTAGCACACTGATCACATTTAGGATATAACTAGTGATGTGCCACATACAGTACTATACGTACATTACTGTACATACTGTACTTACTGTATGCTAAAATTTTTGTTGATCATTTATTAAGAGGGGTCGATAGAAATATTTATGAGCCAATTGACCAATCAAATTCGTTAATTGATCAACACCCGATGAAGCTTTCTTGTTAGATAAATTAAATTTGTACATATTGCATCTAAAGTAGC
>QKWP01001311.1:132302-147072 GCA_003550325.1 Gigaspora rosea | reverse complement strand
TGAATTTTTGGCATAGGGTTTTTTTTTGTTATAATTTGTTATTTTGTTATATAAATTTAGTAAATTTCACAAATGCGAAATAAATCGAAATAAATTAAATAAATAAAAATTATTTTAATTGTTATTGCTTTAAATTATCACTATTTTGTAATATTTATTAATTTATAACAGATAATGACTGATTTTTCGAAATAGTTCGAAATAGTTCGATGATGTTCAAATTCTGTACTACTAGATCTTTTGTTTATAAATTAAATCTTCTATTTTGGTTTTTTTTTGTTTTTTTGTTTTCATTTCATTTTTTTATTTTCGTTTCATTCGTTTCGTTCGTTTCGTTTTTTTTGTTTTCATTTGTTTTTTTTTATTTTTATTTATTTATTTATTTATTTTTTAATTTTTTTTTAATTTTATTTTTATTTCGGCACTTTAAAAGAACACCTTTTCAAGAAAACAAACAATGTTTCAAAACTATGCGCAAGCCAATCCAAACTTCTGACACTTTGCAAGAACGTCTCTAGCAATTTCTAAATTTCCAAAAACGCTTCTTTAAAGAAATAAAGGACTTTATTTATTTTTTTGTTTAACATAATTTGTTTTTGTATTTTGTATTTTGTTTTTTTTAATTTGTTTTATTAATTTATTTATTCCGGCACTTTGCGAGAAAAGAACTCTTACTTCCTTGCACTTTGCAAGAAAACCAACCCAGACTTTTTTGGCACTTTGCGATTTTTTTAGCACTTTGCGACTTCTTTCGCAATTTCTGAATTTGCAAGAACGCAAACTCTTACTTTAGAGAAATGATGTTTCGCTTTATTTATTTTTTTGTTTCGTGTTTTTTGTTTTTGTTTTTTTGGTTTATTTTTAAAATTTTTTTATTAATTTATTTTTTATTTCGGCACTTTGCGAGAAAAACAAATAACTTTTCGAAACATTGCGCATGCCAACTATGACTTTCGACACTTTCAAGAACACACTCCTAGCAATTTCTAAATTTTCAAGAACACTTCTTTAGAGAAATGGGCGCAAGTTTTCGCATTTATTTTTTCGTTTCGTGTTTTTTGGTTTGTTTTTTTGGTTTATTTTTAAACCTTTTTTATTAATTTATTTTATTTTGGCACTTTGCGAGAAAAACAAAAACTTTCGAAACATTGCGCATGCCAACTAAGACTTCCGACATTTTCAAGAACACACCCTAGCAATTTCTAAATTTTCAAGAACACTTTTTTAGAGAATAGGCGCAAGTTTTTGCAAGTTCTTGCAAGGTTTCGCTTCATTTATTTTTTTGTTTCGTGTTTTTTGTTTTTGTTTTATTTTTAAATTTTTTTTTTAATTTATTTTATTTTGGCACTTTGTGAGATAATCAAACAATACTCGAAACCTTGCGCATACCAAATACGACTTCTGACACTTTCAAGAATGATAGAAAACAAAGAAGCGAAGATAATAGCTAACTGTGGGGTGAGTGAAAATAAGTGTGCAGGGCTAGTTTTTTGTATATAGTAATAGAATTAATGCGACAGATTGCGAAATTAGTTTAAAATATTTGTAATAATGTAAAAATAATATGTAATATATAATAAAGAAATGTATATTTAATAAATATAAAATATAATGTATAATAATAATAAATAAAAAAATATAAAATTTTATATTAAATTGCGAAACCGTGCGAAATATTACGAAACCCTATAAAAAAGCATGATTATATGAATATGTATATCGTTTATTTATTTTTTAAAAAATTTTGAAAATTTCAAAAATTTGCAAAATATTGCGAAACAATGCGAAAATATCAAAATATTACCTCCTGCGTGCATTAGTTTATTGATCCACATGAGTACGCCTGCATGAGTATACGACCCCTGTAGGGGAGGTAATTTGCATTTTTTTATTTGGTCTATTTCGCAATATTTCGCAATATATTTCGAAATATTTTGAAATAATGACCGTAATATTACCGTAATATAACGTAATATATTACGTAATATACCGTATCAATCGTAAGATTTTCGTAATATTACGGGCCGTAATATCTTATGTAAGATTACATATATATAATTCGCTAATGAAGTAGAACCAGACATGACAAATTACTTTTCTATAGTTTATACAGATCCTGTATAGTAGCATTATCTTCTATTTCTTTTGTTAGACCGGCATTGAGATAACCCTGTTTAATTCTAATTCTTGCGAGACCAGACTGAGAGTCCTCTTGGTTCACTTGCTTATATAAAGCTACAATTTGTCTAGCTGCCAGCTTATGGTCTAGGCGTCGACAGCTACTGAGGTTCTTGTATGTAATAACAAAGTTACCTATGGACCTTTTAACTCCAATTTTGTGTTTAACAAGTTTCAGAAAGGGCTGTTGTATTTTCTTTAGGTTCTCTGGTGATAATCTGGAGATCTGGAGCATGTATGTCAGCTTCGGTAAAAGAAATTTATTATTAACATAAGCACATTGGCTAGGCATGATATACTTTTTCTGGAGAGCCAATATAGCCTGCCATACTATTTCTTTTGCTCTATTTATAACTAGCGTTTCATTTAGATTGTTTTCTAACCATACCTCTAACATTCTTATGAGAGATTAATTATCTTCGGGTCTAACCATATCCTTATTAACTTGGATGCACTTCTCCTTCTTATTTAAATTAGAGTTCCATACTAGTAACTTGGATTTACTTCTATTAATCTCAATATTATTAATTTGATAAAATTCTTCTGCAATACGTAGTATTTGGATCATTTCTTCTTTATTTTTAGCAATCCAAGAGGTGTCATCTGCAAAAGTGATAACTGTTTGTCTATGCATATATTTGCGGTATGAGTTCCTGGACAAATTTGTCGGCTTCTGAACCTATACTATATAACCTAGATTTTTTTACTTTTGAACTCTCACCAAAAGTAAATCGTAGAAGATGTGCCACGCTAGAGGAGAGATTACCTCCCTTTGATCAATTCCATCTTCAACTATAATCGCTTCAAAAAGACCCACACCTGTTATAACTCTAAACTTCCTGCTTTCAAACAAGTTTATAATGAACTGAATTGTTCTTTTCGTGACCTTGATTCTTTGGAGGGCTAACTCTAACATTTCATGTGACACTAAATCAAATGCTTTTCGCATGTTCTGGAACAGGACCCAAATCTCCTTCAACTTCTCCTTGGCCTCTTTTAAAATTGCATTCATGAGCTATATTGGGTACTCTGTCAATGATCCCGAGAGTGCTGCGAAATTTGCTCCTTTCAGGATAGACCTTTCGACCAGAATTGTTGAAAGCCTCTTTGTGATCACTTTAGTAATGCACTTTCTGAACAATTCTAGTAGTGTAATTGGTCTAATGTTGTTAAGATAGTGCTCCCAATTCTCGTTCTTCGGAATGAGGTACAATGGTCCAGTTTCCAGGATTTTGGCCTCCATTATACACCTATTTGCAAAAATTCTAAAAATGTTCTGAACCCTGTTATCTGCATTCTTAATTAACGTATAACTAATTTTTGAGGCCCCAGGAGCTGAGTTCATTTTAACTTCTTTCAGAGTATTTTTCCACACTTCTTCAGATATGTCTAGATCCATACTTGAGTACCAATTACTTTAATTGATTCAATTGGTCTATAAATCTCAGCCCATTCCTTGGTTATTTTATCCTTTTTAATTTCTCTTCTTTTGAACTGATTTAGGAAATGTTTGTTTGCTTCCTCCAATACTTCACTCGCATTGTTTATTAATGTCTTAGAGCCTTCTTTCTCAACTATAAGTCTATCTATTGAAATCTGACTGAAAGGTTTGTCAAGAAGACTTGATAGTATTTTCTCTTGCTCTTTAAGAATCCTCTCACATCTTTTGTCAGTATTTAATCTGATTGATTCACATGTTGAGCCTTCTTTTTCTTTCAACCATCTACTCTTTAATAGTTTTCACCAGCCCTTGGTATCTGTGAACCAATCGTCTAGAATTGCCTGCTGGGCCAAAGGTATATCTGTTTCATACTTTTCATTTATTACATGCAAAGTATGATTCACTTCATTAAGGTCTTTAATATCATAGCCTCTCCCTTTATTTAGTAGTTTTCTTACCTTCCTCAAAATTTTGCTAATCTTCACGATACCTGAGCATATATTTTCTTGTGCCCTTGCAATTTTCTTCTATTTTGAGAATAATTATAAATTTTCTTCTTTGGAATTTTCTTATTTGCTGCATAAATGATGCTGTTTTCTATTGCATCCTATGCTTCATCCAATATACAAGTCTTGGGATTTTCCTGAGCAGTTTCGTTGATTAATCGTTTGATACTTGGCTTATTGCACAAATACTAGTAAAGGTCTTCTTTATATTCCTGCTAGTTCTCTTGTGTGCCTTGTCTTACTCATATACTGTTCTAGTGATCTTCTTTTTACACACTTCTGCAATGCTAATTCTACCAAGTAACTCTTCAACTTGCATTTTCGCGTCAATTAGTATGTGGTCACTACAATTAACATAGTCCATACTATAAATTTCTGCTCTCGATAATGTGTCTGTTAGACCTTCTGAAAGCCAGATCTGATCGATTCTGGTTTTAGACCTGCAATTGGACCAAGTGTATATCCTTGATATCAGGTTCAACCGGCGAAAAGCATCCTTAAAACCTTAATCTAACAACCAGCTATGCAAAGGTAGTCTTTTTTTGCACAGGTTTTCTGCTGACCCCATTTATCTAGTGCAGGATCCAAAATGTGGTTAAAATTACCCATTATAATAAACTGTGTTTTGATAGTTCTCTTCATATACTTTTTGACAATCTCCTGTTAAACCTATTTGATTTTATCTTTATCGTTCAGAGGTAAATAAACCGTAATAATGACTATTTCTAGTTGTCTAAAATAAAAAGCTGCTTTGATCATAAATTCACTATATCTAACCACTTGACCTAAATCTTTTTCCCAATCCTTCCTTACGAGGAAACCAACTCCTGAACCCTTTTTCTTGTTTGCATCACTACTTGACCAAAACCTGTTATAGTAGTGTTGTAGTTCACCAAATTCTTTGTTAGAAAATAACCTTCTTTAGCTAAAACATTTGACTCAACCAGTTCTATAACTGCATAGTCCCTTGTTTCCATCCATTTTTCAAGCATTTCTAACTTATGTCCATTTGAATTTTTGATTCCATTAATATTATGACTTGCTACTTTAAATATAATTTCTTCACCATCTTTAAATCACTTCAGAATACTGGCAGTCCCTACCTTGTTGGACTCCAGCCTACCTACTTCAGAACCTTCTTCTTCTGCTTCTAGATGTATTGGCCTAAATTTTTTTTGTTTTTTGAAAACTTCATATTCACTTTTAAGAAACCTATCTATTTCGAAACCCTTCTCGTGTGTTTTTTGAGAAAATGCTGCATTAACTTGCACTATTGATGTTTTATTTTTAGGAGGGTAGGATCTTCTCTTTTCCTTTTGAGACGCCTGGGCCGCCATTTTAGGAGCGAAGAGCAGGCTGTACCTGCTCTACACTTTTATACCTTTCTTCTATTCTAGCTAGTCTTTTTAAAATTTCCTCCAACATTCCTATGTTAGGATGTTTCTCTTCGTGTTTCTGGAATCTTATCTAATTATTTTGGCTATATTTCCATTGAAACCTCATCTGCTTCCCATTGTTTCTAATAGTGAATTAACTCGATTATATGATACTCAATCATTGATCGACTTAGATCAATGATCGAGCACCAATTAATGGGCTTGAGCAACAATAGGTCAATTAATGATCGATTATACTAATCGATTAAATAAGTATATATTTGATCAATCAAAATATTTTTAAGAGTAGAGTGAGCAATTCTTTTTGATTCACGGGGTCCATTTTTTTTATTCATCAGGTAATCGACAAAAAAGGCACATTTTTTTTATAAATATATGCTGCTGATCTCAAATTATTAGATCGAACTTTAATTAATTGTAGTATAAAAAGAAAAAAATCATAATTAGTATAGAGATAGGTTCTTTTTCCCAACGAAAATAAAAAAAAACCTCATATAAAAAAATATAAGAAGCAGTTTGTTGAGTAGAGATAAAAGTGTTATCATATTAAGAGGAGATTGAGACTACAGGTGATAATCATCTGTGGTGTAAATTAGTAATTTCCTAAATTATAATTATTATAATTATTAAAAAATAAAATTGCCTTTGTTTATAGTCAGGCTTAGTGTCCTGAATCTTTAATGTCATTTCTTTCTATTTTGCTCCATTAAAAAGGGACATGCCTTTATTATTATTGATAAAATTTAATATTACAAATTACAAATTGAATTAAACTTATATTCTTTATAATTTGATGAAAAGAATGAAAAAGCTTAATCGTACATTTTTTCTAGTTATCTGCAGTACTCTTAATAGTTATATAAGCAAACTAACGACCTTCTCCAAATATAAAAGCCAAATCAGAAAATAATGAACGCCAGATTTCGTAATATAACATTCTTTTTCTGAAAAAATTTACCTGTGCTCGACCAAAACGACTTTTAAGATCATTTTCGGTTATATAACTGGATAGACCACCAATATAAGCACGTCTACTTAAAGTTTTGTCTGTACATAACGAACGCTACTTAACAACATAATTAATAATTTTACAATGAACACAAATGCTTATCTATGGCCACGACATATTTTTTTTCACTGATAAAAATTATGATATCATATTAAGATAGGATCGTTGGATTGCATCTCGCCACTTTTTTTTTTTGTCAAATTTAGATTGTGGAATGATTTTTATCAATTTTTATCATTTTGGCACTGATTGGGAACTATAATAACGAAATTGCAAAAAAGAAATTAAAAAATAGCACTTCTCACTTCTAGTTGAAAATTCTTTTTAATTAATTTCTAATATGAAATTATGTCACAAGTTATTATTGTTGGTAGTGGTCTTTCTGTCCTTTCTGCTGCTCACATAGTATTGGAACGTGGTGGGAATGTCTTGGTTCTTGATAAGAACTCTTTCTTTGGTGGCAACTTAACGAATGCAATGTCAGGTATTAACGGTGCTTTGACAAAAATTCAAATAGGTGGGTAAAACACAAAGAACATACAATACTTGTTACTTATAGAGGAGTTGAAGGTGTTGTAGGTGTTGTAACCGGATGTGTTAAGAAGAAATAGAAAGGTATTGTTAGTACGTTGATTTAAAATAAAAAAAGGTGCCGCCAGTGCATTGAATTGAATTAAATTAAAAAAAAAGATATCATTAGTAGTTTACTTAAGGCTATGTATATTTAATAAGAGAAATCTGAAACTTACAAATACTTCGTTATAGGCCAGACGAAATAAAAGGTGCCACCAGTTTGTTAAATTACACAAATAAATAAAGGTATCGTTAGTAATATACTTAAAGCTATGTGCGTTAAATCAAATCTGAAACTTACCAATACTTTGTTATAGGGAAGATGAAATAAAAGATGCTACTAGTGCATTGAATTAAATAAAAAAAAGGTATTGTTTGTAATCTGCTTACGAAATAAAAAGTGTTACCAGTGCATTAAATTATATAAATAAATAAAAAAAGGTATCATTTGTAATATACTTAAAGCTATGTGTGTTAAATTAGAGAAATCTGAAATTTACCAATACTTTGTTAAAGGGAAGACAAAATAAAAGGGGCTTTAGTGCATTAAAAAAAAAGGTATTGTTTGTAATCTGCTTAAAGCTGTATGTTAAATTAGAGAAATCTAAAACTTACCAATACTTTGTTATAGAGCAGACTAGTATTGTTAGTCGAAATTGTTTTGAGCTATGTCGAAATATTTCGACTTTCGACATTTAGCATATCAAAATTCTAAATTAATGTCAAAATTCTAAATTAATGTTGAAATACTAAATTAATGTCGAAATGCCTAAATAGTGTCGAAATGTCTAAATAGTGTCGAAATGTCTAAATAGTGTCGAAATTCTAAATTAATGTAGAAATGTCGAAATAGTGTCAAAATGTCTAAATTAATGTCAAAATGTCGAAATAGTGTCGAAATGTCTCGGAAATGTCTAAATAGTATCTAAATGTCTAAATAGCGTTGACATGTTGAAATATCGTCAAAATGTCTAAATAGTCAAAATGTCTGGAAATAATCATCAGAAAATGAGCAACAATATTTATAAAATACAAATTTGTAATTTATAGAACGTATTATTTGATGCAAAATTAATCATAAAATGCTTGGATTCAAAAAGTTTACTAATTCAATCGAACAGGAATTTGGCATAAAATTCCATATGCAATTTTACAAACCTTCTGTGATTATGTGAGTCATAAAAAAATATATTAATATGCATATATATATGCATATATTTTATACTGTTTTTAATAAAAATATCTTATAAAATATGTCTCTATTTAGGGCAGTGTCATTAATCACCTGATTATTTTTTATCAGAGGCCTACCCCCCTCCCTCTTCCTCAATATATAAATAGTCAGGTTCTTATATATAATTTCAACTTTTTTTACCCCCTCTCCCCTAAAAAATCACCTGATTTTTGTTACTCCCCTTACTGTATTAAATGTGTATCATCTCATACCACATACGTACGTTGTGAACTAACAACACCACTATCTAAACCAATGTCCTACAAGCGTGCAAGACTCTAGATCTCGAATTGGCTGGCAGAAAGAGATGTGGTGAGTCTTGCTGTTGCGAAATTGGAGTCGATCGTTAAGTGACTTAACAATGTCAGATGATTACGAATATGAATTTAATATATTGGGGTTTATGAATAATAACAGTTTATATTAATTCAATTATCTATCGGGGAATCACTAACATAACACTTCTACTCTAATTTCGAAGATTATTACTCTACAACATTGAACTCTAAAGCTTCGAACTCAACTGAGTTATGTTATTAACTCTTCATTAAGTTATTCGTTTTCGAACTCCAAGTGAGTTATCCTTTATTGAAGCGAAAAAGGGTGATTATATACTTTTCTCTGCTTAATAAATACATGAATTTTGAGTCGTTTCTGACTTACTATGACTATGACACCTTTAGGTGAAAGCCAAAAGTGGCTTCTTACGCCTCGAGGTGTACTTGGCGCGAGAACTGATTTTGTCTTGGTGCCGGTACCAGAATTATACGGTGCCAGTACCATAGTCTTAACGGTGCCAAGACTAGGCTAAATATATTGTTTGGCAAAAAAAGGAAATAAACAAACAATGGCAGTGAAATGCCAAGTGAGAAAACTAGATTGTGGCTCTGTCATGCGCAGTTGCTATGTATAAAATCTAGATTGTTTATCGAAAAAGGGAATAAACAAATAATGACTAGGTGCAAATACTGGTATATGGCCCTAGTGTGCGCAGTTGCAAACTGGAAATCACTGTCGATTCTACTATGACTCATAGTAGGAGAAATAATACTATTGTAACTATACAAACAAAGGACAAAACTCTAAAGTAAACAAATAAAAAAAAAGACTCGAGCAGAAACGTACTGCTTTTTTTATAGAGTAATTGATAATTGATCAATTCAAATATATATAAAAGTTAATAATGCAAACTAAATAATAAAATTTTTATTTATTTTAAATTTTTAAAAAAATATTATAAAAAACAAATAAAAAAATTACGGATTTAACTCATAAATATAAATGAATTTAAAAAAAATTATTGTGAATGATATATTAACTCTTCAAGCTCTGCACCTAATTGGTCTTCATTAAATTCTTCATTATTGAATTCATCATCATCCGTGTTTTCATCTGTATGTTTATCCGTATTTACACCTATACTCTTATCCATACTCTCATTATCAATATCTTGTTCTACATTATTTAATTCTATAAAATTTTCAAGTTCCAAGTCTTGATGTTCAATTTCAGGATCACTAAAATCAGTTGAATTATCGAAATTATCAGAATTATCAGAATTATCAGAATTATTAGGATAATTCTCTTCATCATTAACCTCAGAGAACAAAGTAATATCTTGAAAAACAGTTTGTATTTCTTCTTCTGTTAAATCTAATCCATAATAATGTAGTTCTTGTTTAGGATTTGACATTAAATAAGAGCTTATTTTTACTATTGACTCCAGATTTTTCATTCCTAAATTGGTATGTCGATCTCCTAAAAACCATCCACAACATGATCATACATGTTTACAACTTGCAGCATGAGGACGTATGGAAAATAATTTAATTGCTAAAGAGGAAAGAGCACCAGGTTTTGTTTTATTACCATCTCCAGTAGTCTTCTACCATCGAATTGGACTATCAATAGTTGGTGCATAAGACCCATTATAAGGCTCCTCATTACAAGCATACTGGTGTAATTGTGCTTTCAAAATATCAAGATCTCATTTTTTTTGCATTAGATCTTGCTATTCGAGTCCATAAACGGCCTGCAATTCTAGCTATATGAGCAAATTGTGTTTGCTTAATTCCAGCACCTATAATTATTAAAAAAAATGGAGTTAAAAATTTTTAAAATTAAATAGGTAAATAATTAAATATATACCATGATATTGAGGATGTAAATTATATGCTAATAAATATTCATCATAACATCAGCAAAAATGTATATGCGTAAACTTGCGCAAGTTTTTACGGTATATAAGAAAATCGTAAACTTACATAAAATTTAGTGTAATACTACATAGGTCTTACGATGTGTAAGAAAATCGTAAATTTACGTAAAAATTTTATGTAAATTTACGATTTTTTTATGCACTGTAAAACTTGCATAGTTTTACACTAAACCTTTTATGTAAGTTTATGATTTTCTTATATATTGTAAAAACTTGCGAAAGTTTACGCTAAATTTTTTGCAATTTTTTTATGAACTGTAAGAAATCGTAAATTTACACTAAATTTCTTACATAAATATTCAAACCCTTTCGAAATATTTTAGGACCAGAAAACAAGCTGAATCAATAGATCTGTAACCTGGATCGCGCATTGGACTAATTTTTCGAAATAGTTCGAAATAGTTTGATGAAGTTCAAATTCTGTACTACAAGATCAGATTAGATCTTTTGTTTATAATTAGATCTTCTATTTTGTTTTTTTCACTTTTTTGTTTTTCATTTTTTGTTTTTTTTTTTTTTTTTTTTGTTTCATTTGTTTTTTTTTGTTTTCTTTCGTTTTTTTTTTTTTTTTTTATTTATTTTTTTTAATTTTTTTATTTTATTTTTATTTTGGCACTTTAAAAGAAAACAACCAACTTTTTGAAACCTTGCGCATGCCAACTACGACTTCCAACACTTTTAAGAACACACCCCCAGCAATTTCTAAATTTTAAAGAACACTTCTTTAGAGAAATGGCACAAGTTTTCGCAAGCGTTAGCAAGTTTTTGCAAGTTTTTGCAAGTTCTTGCAAGGCTTCGCTTCATTTATTTTTTCGTTTCATGGTTTTTGTTTTTGTTTTTTTGGTTTATTTAAAATTTTTTTATTAATTTATTATATTTCGGCACTTTGCGAGAAAAACAAACAACTTTCGAAATATTGCACATACCAACTACGACTTCGACACTTTCAAGAACACATACTAGCAATTTCTAAATCTTCAAGAATGCTTCTTTAGAGAAATGGTTGCAAGTTTTTACAAGTTCTTGCAAGGTTTCATTTCATTTATTTTTTTATTTTGTGCTTTTTGTTTTTGTTTTTTTTGGGTTATTTTTAAAATTTTTTTATTAATTTATTTTATTTCGACACTTTGCGAGAAAAATAACAACTTTTCGAAACCTTGCGCATGCCAACTACGACTTTCGACTCTTTCAAGAACACACCCCCAGCAATTTCTAAATCTTCAAGAACGCTTCTTTAGAGAAATGGTTGCAAGTTTTCGCAAGTTTTCGAAAGTTTTTGCAAGTTTTTGCAAGTTCTTGCAAGGTTTTGTTTTATTTATTTTTTCTTTCGTGCTTTTTGTTTTTGTTTTTTTGGGTTATTTTTAAAATTTTTTTATTAATTTATTTTATTTTGATACTTTGCAAGAAAAACAACAACTTTTCGAAACCTTGTGCTTGCCAACTACGACTTCTGGCACATTCAAGAATACACACCCAGCAATTTTTAAATTTTCAAGAATGCTTTTTTAGAGAAATGTGCGCAAGTTTTCGCAATTTTTGCTAGTTTTTGCAAGTTCTTGCAAGGTTTCGCTTATTTTTTTTGTTTTATGTTTTTTGTTTTTGTTTTTTTGATTTATTTTTAAATTTTTTTTATTAATTTATTTTATTTCAGCACTTTGCGAGAAAAACAACAACTTTTCGAAACCTTGCGCATGCCAACTACGACTTCTGATACTTTCAAAAACGATAGAAAACAAAGAAGCGAAGATAATAGCTAACTGTGAGGTGAGCGAAAATAAGTGTATAGGGCTAGTTTTTGTATATAGTAATAGAATTAGATGCGACGAAGTGCGAAAGTAGTTTAAAATATTTGTAATAATGTAAAAATAATACGTAATATATAATAAAGTATGTAATATTAATTAAAAATATATATTTAATAAATGTAAAATATAATATATAATAATAATAAATAAAAAATAAATATTTTATAATAAATTGTTAAACCTTGCGAAATATTGCTAAATTCTGTAAAAAAGCATGATTATGTGAATATGTATATTATTTATTTATTTTTTAAAAAATTTTGAAAATTTGTGAAAATTTGCAAAATGTTGCAAAACAATGCGAAAACATCACAAAATATGCGAAAATATTACTCTTGCGATCTTGCAACCCCTCAAAGGGGCATTTTTTTATTTCGTATTGTATCATAAGATTTTCAAAATATTACGGCAATAACTTACGTAAAATTACGTATATATCTGCTATAGCGTAAACTTACGTAATTATTACTCCTACGTAATACTCCGAACTAATTGTAAGATTTTTGCAAGTTTACATTTGCGTACAAACTTGCGGAGGTTTACGCATATTTTTTTTTGCTGATGAATCAAATATATGAAATCTTTCATTAAAGATTGAAACACATTTTTGATAAAACATTAAATGATGATCTTGAAAAATATTTTTAATAGCAATAGCTAGTCTAAGATAACCTAAATAACAATCAGCTAAATTAGCTGTTTTGCTTTCAAGACAAGTAATAGTTTCTTTAATTGGTTAGAAAGATCTAAAACATTATCAAAAAAACCATGAGATTTTAAATATATTTTAATAACTTTGCCTGTTTTGTTATTAAAAAGATGTAGATTTTTATCTAAAATCTTTAAATATATTTATTAATTAAGATTATTTATATAGATAATAATTTAATTATTAGTTTAATATACTTACTTCTTCTAAACTTATTTTATGATGATATATTGAATATACACATTCATATGCGCTAGTCCAACGAGTTTTGAATAATATTTTAATCCACCACCATACACATTTTTGTTTATTATCAAAAAATGTAATTGATGTGATGAATTAAAAAAATTCACAATTGCAGAACATTGATGAAGATGATTTTTTGCGAAGCGCATTTTAAAATATCACTAGAAATTAGATTTATGCAATGTACAACACATCGTAAACTTAAAATATGTTAATACTAATCAGAAATTAATTGTCGTGCAAGTATACAGTTTGAGCCTCTATCAGTAACTATTGCTCCGAATTTATCTACACCAAGTTCATCAAAAATTTGTTGAATACAATTTTATAAAGTTACACCTGTATGACTTTGGTTAGATAAATCGAGTATTTGCCAAAGATATTCTCGTCCACTAGAAGTATGAATTATGAAATTTCATAACGATTTTTTATTTGGACTTGTCCATTTATCTAAGCTTATATTAAAAATTTATATAATTAATTAATAATATATTAAATTAAAAAGGGTGTGGCGACTTAGAGAAGTTGGTAAGTTGTCACCCCCAAGTGGCAGGTCTAGAGTTCAAATCCCACTGGCAATGCTTTTGAAAAATAGAACTGTGTTCCAGTAACTGTGCCTTGTCAATCGGTTGGGTACACTACCTGTAGTCCTTGGTTACTATCTTGAATGGGAGCTTTCAGGCAAAATTGTATCTCATTACACAGACAAATCCAAGGAACCGGAGAAACAGAAACCCATTTGGCAAGTCCCGAGTAAAGAGGTAGCTAGACTTTCGACGGTACCGGGGAAAAGAATCTTAGCAGTGACTAACCGGAAAACTAGACAGGCAAGAGCCCCTATGGCAAATGGGCCCACCAACCTGGCCGCCGAAGTCATACCGGAGGAAAAGGTCATGTGTTATAGAAGCATGAACCAAGGAAAAGGAGACCTTAGGCACCTAAAGCCTGGCAGACCGATCCTTCCGTGCCAACTGGATTGGTAGTCTGGGATAACTGAGGAAAAGGATCCAAAAGAGTGACTGACCGGGTACTGGGGTCTAGTGAACTCACAAGGGCAGTAGTAGGTAATGGTAGAGGTTGCAGGGTAACACCCTGACTGCAAGTTGTTTGCCTCGGTGAATGCGTAAGTTACCGAAAGTGTAGGTGAATACCTGTGTGGGACAGGTATCACTCTACCAGGTTTACCACAGGGGCAAATGCCCTCCAATAGGTGTTTGGCTAAAGCCTCAGGGTACTTTTAATAGTTAATTACTCGAAAGGGTATATTGGAAGGAACATTGAACATGGGTAGAAGCCAGAGAGTTTAAATAGGCAATCCTCTAGTTGGGTTGCAGGTATAGCATCTAGTATAGAACCTTCGGGCGGACTACTTAAATTAGACAACCAAAAGTTGTACGTGTGGCTAGTTGTACTCTCGTTATACAAATATAATATGTGGCACAGTCATATTGACC
>QKWP01001311.1:65119-122013 GCA_003550325.1 Gigaspora rosea | reverse complement strand
TTTTTTTTTTTTTTTAGAGACGTTGTATTTCAAAAAAAGTTAAAGATAAGTTAAAGTTCGATCTAATATGTGAAATGTAGCTTATATATACCAAACCAAAAGCGCCAACCAAAAAAATTTTTACTATGATACTCAAATATAACCTCATATAGATTATTCGAGGTCCTACCCCTAGGAAATTAGCTGATTTCTGGCTTTCTCTTTACTTGATTGTCTAATATTTGTTTGTTTGCTTGTTGTTTATGCATTACCCGATCAGTTACCAATGATCTGCAAACAGGGGTAAGCTAATTTCCCCAAAAAAGTTTTTAAAATTTTTTTTCAAAAGTAAAGAACTATAAAAACTCTACAAGTTTATGTTGTTGAGTTTAGAGCTAATACTAAACTACTGCTTATTTTTAGTAACACACTTCTTTACTTAGTCTACCTGGTCTTGTTAACTATCGTGCTATATTTTGTACTACATTTATTTCATTTTAAAGAAAAAAATCGTTAGTACTGTAATAAAAAAAAAGAATATAATTGTATACTAGCTTTATATTCATCCTTTTCAACTTCAATTCTATAATGATAATAATATCCAACACTATTTTTTTTTACTTACATTTCCTATCTTTGCAGATTTTTGATACCTATTCTGTCATTCTAACTATCACACTATGTTCTATACTACGTTTGTTCTAAAGAAAAAAAGAAACATTAGTACTGTAAAAAAAAAAAGAATGAAGAAATTAACTGAATTGACCAATACTTTATATCAGAAGGCACGAATGCACACCAACACCAGCTCCAATAGATTCCTCATCTACATTCTCGGCATCCAATTTTAGTACTCCAGCAAAGTACAAGCCTAAAATAAAAAAAAGAAGTAAATGATAATAAATAAATAAACAAAATAAAGAAACTAAAAACTTATCTTTATATCAGCCTATGGAAAAAAACACGTAAAAAGCTAACTAAACTTCTATAGGTTATTAAAGCTACAGTAAAAAGTTGATTGACACACTTTTAACTGAAAAGAATTTTTAAAAAAGAGTTTGCAATGCAAGAATAAATAATGACGAAATTATGCCTTTAGGTAATTCTGAGTAAAAAAACACGATAGAAAAGAATATTTTATCTGTTATTTGGTTTTAAAAAACGTTAATGATTTTTAAATATAACAAAAATAAAATAAAATAAAAAATATATATTTATATATATGACTGCCAATCTAAAAAATGATTGGCTGATTATATTATTAAATAAAAAAAGTAAAAAATAATTTAAATAAAAAATAATAATTTAATTGATAATCCACCAACTAGAGAATGGTGAAATGCGACGTGCTTCCATCTAAAAGTTTTTTTCTTACTAAGTTAATGATATATGCCCACTAATTAAAAGTTGTAGAGCTCGTCAAGACGTACCTAACGGTGGTTATATCATCTAAATTGGCCCAGTAAATGGCGAGTTATCGTTGAAAACAATTGGCTGACTATATAAAAATCTGTAACGAAAATTATATATGAAAATCACTATAGGCGAAATGTGGAGTGTTTCCATTTAAACCTTTTTTCATACTAAGTTAATGATACATGCCCACTAATTGAAAGTTTTGAGCTCATTGAGACGCATCTAACAATGGTTAGATCATCCAAATCGGCCCAGTGGATGGTGAGATATTGTCAAAAAACGATTGGCTGACTATATAAAATCTCTATGTAAACAAACATTGTTTACATAGAGATTTTATATAGTTGGCCAATCGTGTTTTGACAATATTTCACCATCCACTGGGCCGATTTGGATGATCTAACCACTGTTAGATGCGTCTTGATGAGCTCTACAACTTTTAATTAGTGGGCATGTATCATTAACTTAGTAAGAAAAAAAGTTTTAGATGGAAGCACGCCACATTTCGCCTATAGTGATTTTCATATGTAATTTCCGTCACAGATTTTTATATAGTCAGCCAATCGTTTTTCAACGATAACTCGCCATCCACTGGGCCGATTTGGATGATCTAACCACTGTTAAATGCGTCTCGATAAGCTCTACAACTTTCATTTAGTAAACATATATTGTTAACTTAGTAAGAAAAAAGTTTTAGATAGAAGCACGCCACATTTTGCCATACTCTAGTTGACAGGCGGATTATCAATTAATTATATTTAATTTTTATTTATTTATCTACTTATACTTATACTTTTTTTTATTTTTAATGTGCATGTGATCTTATTATTTAAATACAGCATCATATCTGGCATATCCCTTGGGGTTGGCTGTCAAAAATAAATTTTATTTTTATGTTAATTTACGTAAAATTTACGTAATTTAGCATAATGATCAAATTTTGACTTAAAAATTTTATTAATTATTTTTTGATTTACATAGTTGACAACAGCCCAGCGTATCTCTTCTTTGCCATCTTTTTCGATCTGTTGACTTTTCGTCAACTTGAAAATTTAAATTAAATCGAATAACTATATTTATTCGAATAATAAATAGTTATTCGAATAATAAATAGCTATTCGAATAAATATATTTATTCAAATAATTATATTTATTTGAATAATTATAATTATTTGAATAATATTAGTCATACGGCGAATATTTGAATAAACATTTATAAATTGAAATTATTCGAATATTATTCAAATAGAAAATTAGTAAGTTCTATATGTACGTGGAATAAATGTAAATAAAAAAAAAGTAAATAAAAAAACGTTTTTTTATTTTATTTATTTATTTTCATTTTGTTTTGTTTATTAATTTTCTCGTGTTCTTATTGGCAGGTTATAATTTTGGAGATTATCGCAGATTATAATAGGCAGCATCTATTAATAATGTTTTATTTTCTGATGTTAAGTAATTCTTTTAAAAAAGGATAAATCGACAAAATATTAAATACAGTCAGACCTCTCTAAATGCATATCGTTGGGACCAAACTTTTGGAGATATGCATTAAGAGAACAATAAGAAAAAATGCATTTATAGAGGTTTGGTATATATTTGGGCCAGAAAACTGATATGCATTTAAGGAGGTTATGCACTTAGGGGGGATGCATTTAGAGAGGTCCGGAAATTTTAAATGTTTTGCCAATATTCAAAATGCAACCATTATTTAAATTAATACCAATTTGCCAAATTTTAAATTTGGACCTTGGTTTAAATTTTAATTAATTTGCTAAAAAAAATAATCTATATGAGAGATATCAGAGTTCTCTTTTTCTTATATTTTTTTTGTATATTACTTTGTTAAATTTTATTAGTTCATTATACAAATTAACATTTTTGCCAGATCTAAATGAAAGAAGTTTTTAAAAAAAGTTGGTAGTTATGACTGGCTGTAGATTCAAGCTGGTGACAAACTAGAGATGTTATCTGGGTTAGTTGACTCATACAGGTTGACTTGACTTGATAAGTTATAAGGGCTATGAGTCAAAAATTGGTCTGACCCGAGTCAAATATCAGAAAAACATTTGATTAAAATGTGACCATTAGCCAATTCAATCAAACTAATTATCAAGCAGACAAAACTTTATATTAGCAAAATTTAATCCTATCATATTATTAAAGTATTGAATCCTTGCTTTTAAGTAAGCCTATTGGCATATATTCTAAATATCATGATAATAATACTTTTCATTATTCTCATCGTAATACATGTACTTTTAATTATTTTTATCATAATACCCCTATTGTAATGATCTTTATTACTCTCATTATAATTCACATCATTATTCATTGGTGCAGCCTTCCTAGATTTATTCTTTATGTTAATTATAAAAATTACAAAATATAGAATAATATAAATCTCCAAATTCTTATTACCTTTTTATTAATAAAATAAAAAAAAAACTCTATTACTAGCTTCTAATTCCAGACAAAAGACCCAGAAGAACTTGTATCTGCTTTATTATACTTAAGGTTTGATTCGTTTAAAAAGTCACTGGAAACTACTAACACCCAAAAAATCAAATATATTGATATACTGCTATAAAGTTTTATGAAAAAGTTAAACTTACCTGGAAACAAAAAAAAATCACCCGCCCCATCTACAGAGTTATTTTATGAAATTTAAATTGTAAAAAAAATCTATTTATTTTAAGTTCAATAAGTATTTAACAAGCAGTACTCATTTAACAAACTTGTGCCTATTGAGTACAAGTTTGTTAAATATATGTACTTCTATTGTATGTATTTAGTTCTAATTGGCCAGTAATAATCGATTGTTGCATGAGGTAATCTAATTGGGTAACTCAACTAACCCAATTCATGACCTGAGTCAATACCTGACTCAAAACTTATTGACTTGAACAGGACCCTGGACATCTCTTATATAGGTCATACAGTATTTGGATTTTGCCAATTTTGGCACAATTTGCTGAAAACTACAAATCTACATTTTTTTAAAATAACTTTGATCCAGTAATCAGAATTGAATAAACTTTTTTTGTTAGATGCGCCTCACTGAGAGCTTCATTTTAAAAAAAAGTTCATTCAAATTCATTCAAATTGAACTACTTGATGCCAAGATAATTGCCAAAAACTGATTTTTTACTTCTCAAATTTTAGGTGTTTTTGCTAAAAACTTAAAATATGATCTCTATACTAAATGTCCGGGGTCTTACTTGAACCAAAATTTCTGATCCAGTAACATCTCTAATTCAGACACCCTGGTAATAATAAGGCAAAATCTACTCTGGCAGATTGCGGATAAGTGCCTATGGTAACTGAATGAGTTGTATTTTAGTTGTAAGGTTAAAAACCAGTAGTAAATTAATATTGTATATATAGTTCTTTATTCTATAATAAAACATGACATGACTACCAGGTTAATTAACAAAAAAAATATTTGTGTTGAACAAAAAAACATAAAAAAAGTCTTAATAACATTAATATAGAGAAAATAAATTAGTTTGTATTTTTTTTATTTTTCATTTTGCATAAATATCCTTTAAATATTGGAAGTATATGAATAATGTTAATTAACTATGTGATTTATCTAATATTATAATACAAATATGTGTAACCATTTGTTTTTTCCAGATTTGACCAAATTTATAGAATCTGCTTTTTTCAAATATGGAATGCAATCTGTTTTTTCAAATATATTAAAATACAAACGTATATAACTGTTTGCTTTTTTCCTAATAGCGAAACATTCACAGAATGCGATTTGCTTTTTTTCAAACTTACAGAACATGATCTGTTTTTTTTTTCAAACTCACAAAAGCATATCAAAAAACTTTTTATACGGTTTACAATATTATTTTAGGAAACAGGTGTACTAAATAAAATTAAAGGTTTCATAGTATATTTTAATAAGTTAAATCTACCAACTTTTATATAACAATGAAATATATCAAATATTACTAGACTGGCAAAATTTTAGTTGTATATTATAGATTGTTTCATGTTATAACTTTAGTATGCATTGTAAATAAAATAAATAAAAATTTCTTTTGTATTATTTAAAAACTAAATCAGGATACTAATGTTGCCTAAGAATTTTTTATAAAAAGATCAAAATTCTGTCTAAATGCATTGTACAACTACTTATTTGTTTAATTTGACATTGTGATATAAAATTTTAGACATGTTAAGTATAAAACAACAATAAAATAATTTATAATAATTAAGATCTTATAAATAAGTATATTCGAATTTTAATTAAAAAAATAAATAAAATTTATATAGTACATCTCTTATTTGATAATCTGTAGGTGCTTTTATAATACAATAAAAAGTTTATAAGATAAGATATATAGTATTAAAATTGCAAAAGCTTCTTAATAGGATAATAGTTGTGTAAGATAGTATAGTATAAAATATTAGAAATTTGAGTAGATGTAGGATTTAATATAGGATTAGATGTATAAAATTAGACATATAATTAAACATATTAGATTATTAAGATTTTGTAATTAAATACTATGAAAAGGCCAATAATTCTGATTTAAATTAATAAATACATGCTTACTTAACAGTAACATTTCACAGCATTTTTTTGAAATTTGGTTTTTTTTTATTTTATAAAAAATTTACAATTTGATTGGCTAATCAACATGTGATCTTTCACATGATAAAAATTTACAATTTTAATAATTGGCTAAACTAATAAGCATGTTCAGGAATATCATTTCCATATTTGGGACGTTCTACCTGTAAAGTTAATACAAAAAATAAATATGATCTACGTGATGCACATTCCGATTGGTCGCCGATATATAATCGCATCATGGGATGCGAGATTAACTGTTATTCGACAAACTCACATGATCATGAAAAAATTTCTTACTGTTATTTTTTATGTGTTAGACGTAAACATGGTTATTTAAATTAAAACTCAGCAAGCAACTCCCTACCAATCATGATCATAAATTGCCGGATAACACCAATATTGGGCAAATTGTCGAATACAGTAATTTGGCAAATGATTGGCTACACGTGCCATAGAGCGGCACGTGATCATTTGCCAAATTACCGTTATTCTACAATTTTTGCCCAATATTGTATACTTATTAGAGTTATAGGACTCACTATAAAAAATAGTCAAAAGTCCTTTGTATTTAAAAAAAAATACCTAGTTGACAACCAACTGTCAATCCCTTAAATGCTGTAATATCGATAAAACATAATTTTGAACTATTGTAACCATCATAAGAGAGAGCTTAGTACATTCATGCCAAATTTGACTCCGTTAGAAGGACTTGGCATATGGAGTTCGGAGGATTTATAGAATCTTTAATTTAGAGCGAAATACAAAAAGCGTGCATTGTTCTCAACCAAGAGAAAGAACATATCTTTATATGCATTCTAATTTCTTATAACATTAACGCTAAAAATATAATATCTACGCCAAGATGTTTACACGAAGACTATGGTGTCTCTGCCAAATTTTTGGTGTATACGCAGTTGCATATACTAAGCCATCAGTAAGACATAAAAATGCCTAATATTATTGAAATAAGATTAGCATGACTATGACGATACAATATAGAAGGTAAGTAACAACTTAAAGAATGACAAATACGTACGGAAGTGATAAGACATGAGATAAAATTATTCGTTATACCATATAAATCCACGCCTTGAACGAAACCTCCAGATTTGGATGCAAGTTTTTGCACACAGTCAATTGGCCGTAAATTATATTCGTAGCTGTTCCTGGTAAATAATATAAGAAATATGAGTAATATGTCAGATAGTTGGTCAGGATAGCTAATTCAAATTGGTCAGAATGGTCTAAATTAAGAAACAACAACATATCAATTGTTTTTGTTATTACAATGTCACTTTGGTTATATCGACATTTTTGAGTCATTAGTAAAAATATTCAAAATGTTGATACAGTGAGTTATACTGACATTTTATATTAAATTTTTGAAAAAAAAGTCGGTATAGAAAGATTTTACTATTGATGTCGTTATATCCAGATGTCGGTATAGCCAGAGTGACTTGTATATGCATAAAGGAAGACGATAACAAATCCCTCTTCCAGAATCTGCTGACCTTTACACTTCTAAAAACAAAGGGTCGATGACACATTAATACCAAAGGCGACAGAACCAACCACACTAACCCACAATATGGTCAGAATGGCTAAATGCAAACACATCAACTCTCAATTTTTTTTGTTGTTACTATATCAAGATAACAGGATATAACTATTACATGTATAAAGCAAAATATAACAATTTCTCTTCCAGAATCTGTTGACCTTTACCAAAAAAAATAGGTCGATGATACATCTATTTAGGCTTAGCCCTTTGGCTAGCGCACCGCCAACTACACCGTCCCGTTTACACAAACTACACTAACACAGTTTTACATAATGCATATTTCAAAAATGTTTTTAACCTTAGATGTATTTGGATTGTTGGAATTTTTTCTAAGCAGGTAAAAATTTGTTGTAGGTCTTGCCCTTGATTGCGCTGTGAATAGTGACGTGTCGCATCTGTATCGAAATTTTGAACATTTATACGTTCTAAAATTTGTATCGCACGGCAATAAATGCTCTTAAACATTCCGAAAATTTCCAGGATACCGTAAATAGAAAATAGTTAAATTTAATGATTTATTTCATATATAATTAAAAAGTATATAAATGAATAAAGTTAACCTCAATAATACAACTCAAATCTTCGAAAGGTTCAAAGTAGTTTTCCATCGTTATTCTATTATTTTTTTTCGAAGTCCGATCATTGTCTGTATTCAATGATAAGAATAAAAAGAAATGTTAGAATTAGTAAGCAAAACCCTTATACTGTAAAACCTCCATAAGTGCTTTTTTCTATTGTTCTCTAAGTGCACGTTGTTAAATATTGGTCCCAAGAGCGTACACTTATAGAGGTTTTACCGTATATAAAACTTAATTGATTAAATTTGTGATCACACCATCATCGTGATCTGCTAGACATTAATCTTTTCGTTATAACTTCGTTTTGATAACAACGGCAATGACTGCTTATTCCACTACCCTTTCTCTTTTTTTTAATGACAATGAAATTCATATTAATTTTGAACTTTCACTTCGGTAATAATATTTTTTGAAACACACTACTTCTATATCTTGGTAGTAATTGAGCGAGTGCTTTTCACAGCTTTTTTCATTATCAATACATCTTTGGTTTTTTTCCATCTTAACCAATTTTCTTTCTGCATATCAGGTCTTGAGCCAAACATTAACCCATTTGGTCTATATTCCGCTTTCTGAATATTAGAGTTTGACAATGACTGAACGTATTTATTTGTCTTGTTCAAAATAATTCTTCCAACTAGGCTGGACTTGAGATGAATCTTATTGTCTTATTTATTATTAAATTAATTAAGCTGTTGCGAGCAACAAAAAATAAGTGCAAAAAAAAAATAATAATAAATGTTAAAAAGCGTAAAATTATTGATAAAAGTCAAACCAATCGGGCTGAAATAAAAATCAATAAAAATCTGAATCAAAACTATCTTATGTTGATCAAAACATAATTTATGATTGGCTAAATTTAGATCATCATTGGATACCTACCGCCCAAAATGGAAATGATCATTACGTGCCAGACATGCCAGAGGCCATGCCATTTTACTTATTTGTGTGGGTAACACAACCCAAAAAAGGAATTCTGATATTGTAAATAAACTAATTGCGTGAGATAAAAATTTAGGATTAGGGCCTTAACATTAGAGACTATAGTGTTAGAGTGATGCTTAATATAAGTAAAATTTCATTCCCGTCATTTTAAATTAGTGCACCAAGATCGAATTCTTCGTCAGACTGATCCGGAATAGTTAAAATTTGCACTCTCCGATTGGCTATTTCCTCTCCAGGAGCTTGTAATACCCGCGCAGTATCAGCATAAAAATTTAGCCCCACGTGATTATTGTCCAATAAATAACAACGAATTGGTGTAATGTAACACAATCAGGAAAATTCAAAACGCCGATCATCTTATATAGTAATAGATTTAGCTAATTCAGATAATAAATAAATATAATATAATGATAGAAAATTACTACTTATTGCCAGTGGTGATCATCACCAGTGATTAACAAAAATTAATAAAAAGTTTTTTGTCGAAATAAAAATTAAAATTTGATTAATTTTAGGATTAGGGTAAGAACCGGGATGGAACAGGGGGATATAGTTTATACCAACATTTTACGAGAAATTTTTTTTGTTAGAGCCTCAAAGGTGATTTCATAGACAAAATTTAAAGATACAAAATATACATTGGTGATGATCACCACTGGCAATAAATAGCAAACTTCATAATTATATTATTATTTAAAATTTATTTCTTAAATAATTTTTTTTCTATTAATAATTTGTATTATAAATTTTCTTTTATGTTTTTTTATTAAAAAAAATATTTACAATATTGCGCTACTTATTTTAAAAATTATATGTTTATATGCTAAAATCAAGTCAAAATAGAAATAATTTCCTAAATACTGTTAATTCTCAAACAACACCCTGACTTAAACTCAATTATTTCCTATAAAATTTGATCAATAACTAAAAAAATTTATACTAACTAAACGCGTTGCGTGAGCAACTCGAGTTAAGCTAGTTTATCAATTAAATCTTTAATACAACCTATTCAGCTTCCGTTCCTGGTTTTAGCGCAACTACTTTGTGCAGCTACCTTATTTGATTGGCTGAGCACGAGTAGATCGGCATTTGTAGCGATCCTTGATGTAAACTACAAAGTATTTCTTGACATAACATCATAGCAAATTTTCATAAACTGAATATTTTTGACTTAAAATTTTTAGTAGCTCTAATAATTGTACTTTATTTAACGAATCTTGAAGAACTTCATACAAATTTATAAACTTCTCGTGTAATAAAATAATTGTTTTATGGCGTCGATCAACCAATTTGTCATCGAGAAATTTAATAAACTTTCTAAATGCATTATGTGATAAAAAAAATTCGGTCATTTCTAAAGATTTCAGTATAGAACGATTTACAACTATAAATAACTTTTAAAGACTATAGAGGCTTAAACATAACTCACCTTTATTTGTAGTGGCTCTTCGTTTAGTATAAATTTCGGTAGATCCAACAGAACCATATAACTTCAACATACTGAGAAAGCGATATCAACTACAAAAAAAAATATTAATATAAATCGAATAGAGATATATCAGACAGCAATACTACCACACTTTTATAGTTTACGTACCTATTGCGACACATATGGTGATTTTTGAGAAATCATATGCCACAAGAGAGCCAGACCTTTTGGGAAAGCCATATTGAGCTCCTTGTACTTATAATTTTTTCTATCAAAAATCACCATATAAAAAAATACTCTGTCCGACAAAGATGCGGAGAATGAAGGCTGCTTTTGGGCTAGTATATGGATATCTGGCCTTTAGCCACATCAGTTAGGCCAGAAGTATTCTTTGGGCGCTTTAACTCCAGTATGGTGTTAACACGCTCAGGGAGAAAGCTGCCTTCCTCACCATCATTGCGGCTAAAAATGCTTATATCTGGCATTTTGCCACTCAGGTAAGGAATTTGGCTTGTATCCATAGCAGTTACCGAATCCCACAACGTATTTGCTATCTTCATTAAACCGTTAAACTATGCCTGAACCTCCTTCTCTGGTGTATCCTGATTTTGCTTTGGTTTTTTTGCCAAATATTTCTGGAGTTCACCGGGGAGGTTTTGTAGTTTTACGGGTTTAATTAGAAGCTTTTTCGTTGTTGCTAGTTCGAAGTTTATACTTTTATAAACTTCAGACCGCGAAATGGAGTCTAGAAATACAAAAAGCAAAAAAAAATAATAGAATGATAAGTATCAACGCCTATGGCTTAAAGAATCAATACCCATGATGTTAAAATTAATCTTACGTGGTAACTCCCGCTGCATAGCTGATAAGGCAACACTTGCAACACTTGCATCATTGGCCTTTCTCTTTTTCCTCTCTTGGCCTCCGCTAGTGTTCGGCAGGGTATCCGCCATATACTTTGGGATGTTTCTTGTTTCAAATATGTCACCTATTCGTTTAATATCGCCCTAAATTCAAGTGTGGGAATATTCAGATAACGCATCAACAGACTATCCTTGATATTATGTATTAAAGAAAACACATAGTAGGTTAATTTAAAATATTGAAACTAACCTCTTTAGTTCCGCAAAGTTGCTTTATCTTCTTGATAATATCAGTTTCTTTGATAAAGCTTCTATTCTAGCAAGTGCTTGGTAGAAGAAAGTATGGACCTGTTCAAAGGTCATATCCTCCCCACTAAGCATAACGCACAAACAGCAACTTTCCAAAGACCAGAGGCCACATGGCAAGGTAAAAAATTCGGTTACGACCGACATTTTCTAATAAAATAAAAAAATAAAAAAAAATTTTTTTTTTGATAAAAAAAAAAACTATAGCGTGTTTTGCTTAAGGCAAACTTTTTATTTACATCATGAGTTCTCGTGTAACACTAACCTGCAGCCAGTTAAAAAAGGGCTTGAATGCCATGTTTGTGGCGCAGATTTCCTGCACTGCGAATCAGATTTCAAGACTAGATGTAACGTAACACATACGATAAAGAAAATTCAAAACAAACGTCCGTTTTGTCAAAAATCGCTCATTTATCAAAAACAAGCATATGAAACAACCTTTACTGTATTAAATGCTCCCTCTAACAACTGACCCTGAATCTAACCCTAACATAAACGAACTTTAAAGAATTTTGTTGCGCCACAAACCTGGCACATTTTAGTATAACTAGCGTCCGACCCGTGGCTCTGCCACGGGATTGTAAAAATTTCGAGCTTGATCAGGTCTCCGAATGCGTCATCTATCTATTTAATAATTTAAAATATCTAAGTTAGCGATTGATTCATTATATCTTTTCATTATATAATTAATTTCATTCTATACCTTAAAGTTATCGTATTTATCTGGTTAAATCTTTAGCAATCTAGTTAAATCTTCAGATGCATCATCTATCTATTTAATAATTTAAAATAATTCTCGAAGTTAACGATTGATTCGTTATACTTTTTCATCATATAATTAATCTCGCTTCTATACCTTAAAGCTATCGTATTATCTGGTTCAATTTCTAGCAATCTAGTCAAATCTTCGAATGCTTCATCTATCTATTTAATAATTTAAAATAGCAATAATTTCTCCAAGTTAGCAATTAATTCGTTATACCTTTTTATCATATAATTAATTTCACTTCTATACCTTAAAGTTATCATATTATCTGGTTCAATTTCTAGCAATCTAGTAAATCTTCGGATGCGTCATCCATCTATTTAATAATTTAAAATAACAATAAATTTCTCGAAGTTAACGATTGATTCGTTATACCTTTTCATTATATAATTAATCTCACTTATATACCTTAAAGCTATCGTATTATCAGGTTCAATTTCTAGCAATCTAGTTAAATCTTCGGATGCTTAAAAATAATAATTTCTCCAAGTTAGCGATTGATTCGTTATACCTTTTCATCTTATAATTAATTTCACTTCTATACCTTAAAGTTATCATATTATCTGGTTAAATTTCTAACAATCTAGTTAAATCTTCGGATGCATCATCTATATATTTAATAATTTAAAAATAACAATAATTTCTCCAAGTTAGCGATTGATTCGTTATACTTTTTATCATGTAATTAATTTCACTTCTATACCTTAAAGTTATCATATTATCTGGTTCAATTTCTAGCAATCTAGTAAATATTCGGATGCTTCATCCATCTATTTAATAATTTAAAATAACAATAAATTTCTCGAAGTTAACGATTGATTCGTTATACCTTTTCATTATATAATTAATCTCACTTATATACCTTAAAGCTATCGTATTATCAGGTTCAATTTCTAGCAATCTAGTTAAATCTTCGGATGCTTAAATATAATAATTTCTCCAAGTTAGCGATTGATTCGTTATACCTTTTAATCTTATAATTAATTTCACTTCTATACCTTAAAGTTATCATATTATCTACTGTAGTTAAATTTCTAGCAATCTAGTTAAATCTTCTATTTAATAATTTAAAATACAATAATTTTCCAAGTTAGCGATTGATTCGTTATACCTTTTCATCATATAATTAATTTCACTTCTATACCGTAAAGCTATCGTATTATCTGGTTCAATTTCTAGCAATCTAGTTAAATCTCCGGATGCGTCTATTTAATAATTTAAAATAGCAATAATTTCTCCAAGTTAACGATTGATTCGTTATACCTTTCATCATATAAGTAATTTCACTTCTATACCTTAATGCTATCGTATTATCTGGTTAAATTTCTAACAATCTAGTTAAATCTTCTATTTAATAATTTAAATAACAATAATTTCTCCAAGTTAACGATTGATTCATTATACCTTTCCATCATAATTAATTTTACCTCTATTGCAAAACTTGCTATTCCAGTGAAACACAAAATTCTGTTATAGAACTTGCTTACTAACGTAAAACACTAATTTCTATCGCACATTGTAGTATATAGTTAGGGTTGTATTGGGACTGTTACAGCTGTTTTCAAAAAGATGCAGAAAAAATTAAAAATCCGGGAACTATCGTTAATTCTCCATGATACAATAATCTGCATCTTTCCACGCTTTTTGAAAACAGTTGCAAGATACTGTGAAAATTCTGTTACCGGTTATTATAAAAATCATGTTACAAAACTTATTCTCGATTTTACGTATTGATGATTAAACCATGGCGACATTAATGCAAATGATCAAAATGTCGCAATAATTGCAGATGATCACGGGAATTTCGTAATAATTACTAACCTTACGTAAATTATTAAATTATGCAAGTTTTTCCCACACTCAGGTCACATTTTTCAGATACGACCAATCAAAAACGTTAAAACGCACGAACCCAGAATTGAGTTATAAAGAAGATTGGCTAATCATTTCTATTTAATTTTACATTATTTATACAGCTTAAAGACTCTTTCAAAAAAATAAAACTAAAGACAATAAGTATACTGAAAAAGTTATTAAAGTTGGACTCCGCTATCAAAAATAGTCAAAAATCCTTATTTAAAAAAATACCAAATTAACAACCACTGTCGATCCCTTAAATGCTGCAATGTCGACAGAACATAATTTCGAATCATTGGGAAATCATTGTAGCCATCATAAGGAAGAGCTTAGTACTTCGTTAAAAGGTCACATGGACTTGACAGTAAATTATGGATCGGATATTCATGATTTATTAGGCATTTATTATAAAACGGTGTGGATTTATGAACCCGTGGCGAAACTCATTTCAATAAAGCCAAGACGGATTGGAAAAGACAACAAAATAGAAATTCAAGGAGTACTTATAAATTTGACTACTATGGCCGCTATGAAAAAACTAAAAATAAAATGCCATAAAAGTAAAAGTATCGCAAACTTTAATCCTTTTTTCAACGGGAAATTTTAAGCGGAGTGACAAAGAGCAACAAAGTGATTAATTAAAACCAATAAAAGACTATCAAAAAGCAAAAAAATTAATCCGTTAGTTCAAGTAAAATCTGGATGGGTGTCAGAAAAAAACAAACCTGGTAAATTACACAAGAAATTACTCACTCAATAATAAACAAAAGACTAGCCACTTTGGGTTTTTTCCGGTTAATGGAAGAAGCAATAGTTAAAGCTGCTGCGTCCTCTTTTTTGGAGGCTCTCAAACCAAAAAATTGATGAGACTACTACTTAAATAGAACAATATTAATGATTTCAGCGCTGAAAATTTTCAGGTTTCATTCCAAATATTTCCGCTGTCTATTCGGAAACTCCAAACGCGCCCTCAAAAATCAAAGAAAGAACAAACATGAGGGAAATATAAATTAGTCAATTCCAAAAAAGTTTTTTCAGATAATAACGATAGAGTCTGAGAAATATTGAGTTCACAATAATTTTGATATTGCAAAGCAAAAAGTTTGATTAAGGTCATCAACTTTTAGCATAGTTTTAGGTCTAATGTTCCCAACTTGTCCCCTAGTCTTTTTTTATCAATGGATTTCACTTGGTCGCACATGATTTTTCCAGTAGTAATTAGCAATTCAATTAGATAATAAATTTTTTTAACTTGAGTAGAAAATGGCAAAACAATTCTGCGTTTTCTGACTTCATTCTGCCAATCATTATTCACAATCACCGCCGGACGAGGTTTGCGATTTCCGTGCCGACACTTTTCTTATCAAATTTAACTCAATAAATTTCTCCTCGTTTAACCTTTTTACTGACTCACTCATTAGGCTATGTCTTCAGCTTGAATTCTATCTCATTCAGAATTTCTTTTTGGCGTTCTTCGTCTGCCCTTTAATTTAGAGCAAATACAAAGAGCTTGCGTTGTCCTCAACCAAGGGAGAGAACACATATTTATATGCATTCTAATTTCTTATAACATTAACGCTAAAAATATAACGTCTATGCCAAGATGTTTGCGTGAAGATTATGGTGTCTCTGTTGTACGTCAAATTAAAATATGCGTCAAATCAAATAATTATAATGCGTTAAGACCTACCCTAATGAAACGCAGTATAGAAATTTGATCTGACATCACCAAATTTTTGATGTATACGCGGTTGCATGTACTAAGTAAGACATAAAAATGCCTAAGATCATTGAAGATAAGATTAGCATGACTATGTCGATACAATATGGAAGGTATAACAACTTAAAGAATGACAATATGTACGAAAGTGATGAGACATGAGATAAAATTATTTGTTACACAATATAAATCCTCGCATTGACCGAAGCCTACCATATTTGGATACAAGATTTTAATTGGCAGTAAATTATAATCGTAGTTGTTTCTGGTAACTAAATAAAAAATATGAGTAATATTTCAGATTGTTGGTCAGAATAGCTATATGCAAATTCAATTGTTTTTGTTATTATATGCATAAAGGAAGACGTAACAAATCCCTCCAGAATCTGCTGACCTTTATACGTACCAAAAACAAAGGGTCGATGATACATCTATTTAAGCTTCAACCTGAGGTAGATGCATACCAAAGGCGACTGTGCCAACCACACTAACCACAATATGGTCAGAATGGCCAAATTCAAACACATCAACTCTCAATTTTTTTTTTTTTGTTGTTACTATATCAAGATCACAGGATATAACCATTACATGTATAAAGACGTAACAAATTCCTCTTCCAGAATCTTCTGACTTTACCAAAAAAAATAGGTCGATGATACATCTATTTAGGCTCAACCCTTACCGCCAACCACACTGTCCCATTTACACAAACCACACTGACACAGCTTTACAATAATGCACGACGGTTATCAGAACTTCGAACAATATAAGGTTATATTGAAATTTTGGCAAAACGTTTTGTTAAAACCAATACAACCTCTTAATATATTGTTCGGGTCCTATTGATAAATTAACTAACCTTTTTTGTATTTAAAAAATGGTTTGAACCTTTGATGTATTTTGGATCGTTTGGAATTTTTTCTAAGCAGGTAAAAACTCGTCGTAGGCCTTTCCCTTGATTGCGCTGTGAATAGTGACATGTTGCGTATCGTAAATACTGTGTGCCAAAATTGTGAACATTTACACGTTCTAAATTTTGTGTCGCACGGCAATACATGCTCCTAAACACTCCGAAGGTTTTCACGATACCGTAAATAGAAAATAATTAAAATTAGTGATACGAATCGAAAATCGAATTAATCGATTAGTTGTAAAGTTGACAACTAATCGATTTGAATTTTACAGACTCAACTTACAGTAGTGCACTGACCAAAGTACCCCCTTTTCAATTGCAAAATACCCGGTGCAAAGCACAAGATCTCTATTAATTAAATATAGATTTTTTTAAATTTTTAGACTGCTTATTGTAAGTGTGAAATGTGTAAATGCTTAAAAATTTTTTTTCTTGCGGCACAGACCCGCTGCCAAATAATATACCCGGGTCTTTTGTAAGTTTTTTGACGGATATTTTGTATAAGACCCCGGGTCTTTTGGTCAGTGCACTACGGGTAGTTAATTAATCGATTAGTCGACTAATCGATTAGTCGATTGGCCAACTAATCGATTTATCGACTAGTCGATTGGTCAATTAATCGACTAGACAATTGGTCGTTTAATCAACCGATCATATAAGAATATCAACCCGGCTGTTTCAGTTGCTACCTTATGTGTATTTTACCAAGTTTCGTTTATTATTTATTCAACTAATCGATTAGTTGGCCAATCGATTAGTTGGCCAATCGATTAGTTGGTCAATCGATTAGTCAACTTTGGCCAACTAATCGATTAGTTGAATAAATTCGATTAATCGATTAGTTGGATAAAATGATCTATCAACTAATCGATTGAAAAATTTGTATCACTAAGTTAAATATAATTATAAAGTATATAAATGAATAAAGCTTTCTCGATAATACAACTTGAATCTTCGAAAGGTCCAAAGTAGTTTCCCATATTCATAAATCGTTATTCGTCGAAGGTTAAATTTTTTGGTCACTGTGCTTTATCGTGAATATATTAATCATTAAATTTTTGATCGTTGACGTGAAATGTATTAAAAAAAATCTGATGAAATAAAAATCAAAACAATTTGAAATCAAAACAAACGTGATCATTGACCAATTTGGAGCACGTGATATTCTAAACTGTACTCACAGCTCAAAATAGAAAATGATCGTCATTGTTTATATGATTTTTTTTTAAACTCCCTACGTAGACGCTCAATGGCGTACTTTATTAAGATCAATTTCATTATTACACGTGCATTACATTTTTACATTAGGAGTTTCCTGGCTAAACTATACCTCCCTCCTATCGTCCGTTTTTCCCGGCCGACTCCAGCAGGTCCACCACGTACCTCTCAGATCTTAGGGAACTTTTTAAGAAACTACATATTCCGCTGGTACACTATATCGGTCAGCCGTTTTTCATCTACCCCGGGAGCTACTTTCCATATTCAGTCGGTGTAGTATCGTCAGGTGCCCTTTTTCTTTTCCTTTTATGGTGGATAAGCCTTATGTTTACGACATTTCTTGTTGGATTTTTCCTTTTCTGGATGCCGCATGACCTTAGTGGCTATGTCACGCAACTCTTGTCATTGTAGTACCTTTTCTGTAAATGGGAAAGAAGTGCGACTCCTCATCGAAGATCCTTACCATTCGTGATCCTAGCACAGTTCTTGTCATCCACTGGACTCGAACCGGCGACCTTGCGAATGCGACCCCGGAGCGCTAACCACTGCGCTATTCAACCCAGGGTCTCTTTATATAATTTCAGCAATATTTGGATCATCGATTTTGTGTAACAAATAATTAAAGAAATTTTTATCAAAACACGGCAGGGTGAAACAGCCTGCATCTATGTGCCCCAAACCTGTTTAAAATCCTGTTGAAAGTATGTCGATCATTTATTAATTTAGTAAGTTGAGTAACTATCTAATCGATAATACTATTAATTTAAAATTTCTAGTAATAATTTATTAATAACTGTGACAGATCATAATGAAATCCAGATAAAATGAAATGATAGTATAAAATCTCGAAAACTAAATTTTTTTGGGGAGCATTTTTTAGAGTTAGCGGTTTAGAGTTAGGGTTAGTTTTAAAAAAAATTATAATAAACAAGTATTAATGGGTTTTAGAAGGCTAGCAGGTTAAGTATAGAATGTAGATTTCATTTTAAATTATGATCTGTAACATCAACTATCCAAATTTGATGAAGGTTTTTTTATTTTAATTTTGTTGATTCATAGAATTAAAATAAAAAAATTTAATCGAATTTAAATAGCTAGTTGTTACAAAATATTCATTGAAACTTAAAAAAAATTTGACTGCAGCATCTTTTTTAAAGACATCTAAGCTTTAAACAAAAATTACCAGCACTTAACTGGTCAAATTGGATCAAAATTTTTTATTTTAATTATATATGCTTATAGAAATAAAGTAAAAGTTTTGATTCAATTTAACATGGTAAGTGCTGAGTAAACTTCGTTCAAAGTTTAAATGTCTTCAAAAAGATGCTGCAGCCAATTTTTTTAATTTTCAATGAATATTTCTTGACAACCAGCTATCTAAGCATTCTTAAAATTTTAGTAATAATATCTCGACAACTGCCAAACCAATTTTCAATGAACTTTTTTTATTATAATTCTATATAACAATAGAATTAAAATAAAAAGTTTTTGAATTTAATCAAGCAGTTATTGAAAAATTATTGCTAAAAGTTTTAAAAAGATTTCGAATTTATTAATAGATTTTTAAATTTGTATTACTGATTATGCGTTCAGGATTTAAAACAAATTTGGGGACACATAAAAGCACACCTATTTGTAGAGCTATTACCCGGGTCAAAAAATCGTGACTTGGGTCAAAAGAGTTCGGGTCATATATTGACCCAGATTGTGACCCGGGTCAAATGTGTTATGATTTTTTTTAATATAACGAAGCTTTAAACTCCGTTTTTTTTAAAGTTAGCTTAATATAACAAACTTTTTAACAATAAAAATGTTCGAATTGGTACATAACCGTGAGAGATTAGGATAGTAACTCAAATAGTAAATTAAAACTATAACAGCAGTATTAGTAATTTTACTATGATCAGATTTTAATCAGTGAAATTAAAAAATCGTTAAATATCATATTGAAATATATTTAATTAATAAATAATGCACAAAATTCTGAAGAATGCACCTTGACATCACACTTCTTTTTCTAATTTATTTTAACTAAAGGCTCTTCGCGAAAGTTATCTCTAAAAAGTTATGCTTGATTTTTCACAAATATTCTATTAAAGTTTCGACTTGTACAGTTAAGATCTAATTTTTTTATTTTTTTCACTTTAAAAAACTAATGAAATTTAAATTATTTATAAGATGAACAGTCAAGTTTATATGTTAATAGAAAATCTGAAAGCGTAACTTTATTCTCCTATATTTAATTAGTTACTTGTAAAAATTTTAAAGTAATTCGTTGGGTTTTCATTAAGTTGCATCGTTTTAAAGTAATTAATTTTAATAAATATTATATGCCAATCTCTATAGCGATGGTATAACAACTAAATTGATTAAATTGATCTTTATGTAATATGAAAAATCTGATCATAATAAAATTACTAATACTGCTAATATAGTTTTGATTTACTATTTGAGTTACTACCCTAGTGAGAGATCGTACAACAATTGAATTTGTACAATTAGTAATTACTACTAGATAAATTGCGAAGTTCATTCTAAGCACATGAGCGTCTATAATGAACAAAATTGGTACGTAACCGTGAGAAATTGTAAAGATCGTACAACAATTAGTGATGATTACTAGATAAATTGCGAAGTTCATTTTAAGCACATGAGCGTTATAACAAACAAAAATCAAGGAATATGTATTCCAAGTCTTGTTATTCGAATTCTATTGTAGAAACTTTATCCACTTGTATTATCGTTATATATCTGTATAATATTTAACCTGTTTAAGATCAAACGTAAATATTAAAGGTTTTTTTTTAATTTGTTAAAAGCTGGATATTACAATAAATTATTTTTAAGATCTTACTGCACTAATACCGTACATTTTGGAATATTGGTCTTGAAAATTTCCCTACTAAAAAAAAAATCATTATTTCTGGCGTTAAAATAATAAACAAAACATTTGCATTAAATAAATAATATAATGGACAACGACGAGTATAGTGATAATATGACAGAGCTTAATGATGCTAGCTTGGAAATGTCAGGATATGATAGTACAGATAACAATAAAGCCTCTCCACAACCCTCTACTAGCAATCAACCATTAACCAAAAACTTGCAACGAAAAAAAAGAACTGAAAGGCCATGAGGCAGTCCAGTTAAACCATTTTATACGATAATGGTAATTAACAATGTAGAAATGTTGGTTTGTCGTCATAAAACTTGTACCCCCCAAATAAAATATCTAAAAGATGGTTCTACCTCAAATTTGTGGAGGCATTTAAGAAGTAAGCATCATATTTCCAGGGCTATGATTGAAAGTGGTCAGATAAAAATTGTATCAAATGAGAATGGCAGATGTGAATTTCATACAATGGCAGAATCTTCACAAATGACAATAACACAAGCATTTAACAAACAGACTAAATATGTATTCAATAACTCAAAACAAAAAAAGCTTAATCGTAATATCGCTGCTTTTATCATTAATGATCTTCAGCCATTTTCGATTCTTCAATTACTATCATTTAAGAGAATAATTGAAGAACTTGATGAATGAGCAAATATACTTAGTAAAGATTATTTAAATGAATCTCTTATCAATGCTGAAGATAAAATTTTGTGAAATCTTCGCGAATATGCATTTGATGATACTGAAATCCGTTACACTTCATTCACTACTGATATGTGGACGTCAGATAATGGCGACCCATATATAGGACTTACAATCCATTGGATCAATGATGACTTTCAAATGAAAGAAATGATCGGTAGTATTTCATGTCTTCCTTATCCATATACTGCAGATCTTCTTTTAAACAAAATAGTTGAAATTTTAGATTATTTGCAGCTTAGAGATAAAACTGTTTGTAGTACAGTTGACAACGGGTCGAATATCAAATTATGTGTAGAAAAGTTAGAGCATAAGTATAATATATTAAAAGTTTTTTGTTTTGGTCACACTTTACAACTCGCAATAAATGATGCACTAAAAGAGTGCTCTAGTATTACGAATTTAATAAAAAAATGCAAAGATGTCGTATCACATTTTAGTAGAAGTCCAAAGCAAAAACAGTTTCTTTTAGCAGCTCAAATAGAAATGGAGGATTGGGATAGGTTTCTTTGTGTAGTCCGTGATGTCTCAACAAGATGGAACTCTACATTCTACTTGTTAAAGCGCTTAACTATTCTTAAACCAGCATTATATAAATATAAATTGCTTTTGGCTGAGGCTAGTGAGAATAATTCACTACGGAGTTATGAAGAAAAAGAGCTATTTTCTGATGACTGGGATAAAATAGTTGATCTAGTTAAGTTACTGCGTCCCTATGAAGTTGTTTCAAAACTTCTATCAGGCTCAAAATACCCGACACTTTCACAGGCATGGTTTGCTATTAATTATATAAAAACAAAAATTGATCGCACAATAATATATAATGATAACATTCAAAATTTTGGAAATAATCTTTATGAGTCAATTCAGGCACGGTTTTTAGAACCAGCAAAACCAATCCGACTTGCTATTTTTTTTGATCCACGAACTAAAAATATGGAAATATTTACAGAGCATGAAAAACAAACGATCATTTCAGAAGCACGTGCTGAATATGATCAACTAAATTCCAATAACAAATCAAATAATACATTAGAAATAGAAGGTCAAATGTCTGGTGATGAGATGGATAGTGAAGAAGATATTTTTTCTAGTTTGACTTCTATCTCATCCCAAGAGCAATTTAATCAAAATATTATAACTGATAACGAATTTGATTCATATTTGTTGTTGCCAAAAGTTTCAAGTCAAACGAACATACTCCAATGGTGAGCTTCAAGAAAAGCAGAATACCCAATACTTGCACAACTTGCTTACAAGTATTTATCCATACCTGCGACATCGGTGCCATCCGAACGCCTTTTCTCGTCTGCAGGCCTTACAATCACTGAAAAACGAACCAGTCTCAATCCTGAATATGCTGGAACGATTTTATTTCTCAAGACGGCTTTAAAGCTCTGGCTGGTTTCTCATGTATTTGATTAAGGTTTTATTTTTTGCCAAAATTATTGTCATTTATTAATTAGGAATTATACTTACACATGTTTAGACAGTAAAACGAAACTGCAAATTCCTTCAACAAATTATCTTGAATTTCTTGATGGTAAAGAAAATTTTAATGTAATCATTAATGGTGATGAATCACAAAATATAAGTGCAAAGGTATTCAAAGCACATCCAGCAGTTCTTAGATATCGATCATTATATTTTCGAAATGAGTTAGCAGTATCTAATATGTGATCCTCGGAGAATATCAAAATAATAACAAGGCATTTCAACTTAAACAAAGTAACAATTCGCTACTTTTTATAGTCTAAAAATACTATAAATATTGCGAATAAGATATGTATAATTGAAAAAAAAAGAAAAAAAAAATATATATAGTAATTCTTATTTCAATAATATTCATTTGTTATTAAAATAAATTCAATATTTATTTGTATTAAATAACATTTTAAATATATTCAATTTGCAGTGATGTCAAAAACAAAAAAATATTTTAACTATTAAACAAAATTAAAGTTTTCTAAATAAATTGCTCCTGTCATTTGGCGTATCTTCTTAAAATTACTAAATTGTTCTGCATTAATATTCGATTATTAATTGACTTATGTTGTCCGATATTTGAGTCCCAAGTTTTCTACTATAAGAAGCAGTTATAAAAAAAAACATATAAATTAATTATCGCATAGCTAAATTACAATTTTCTTTTTAAAAAGCTACCGACAACCGACTACCAACTACCAACCTGCAACCAAGAGTTTGATCTCTGACAACTATAGGGCGTGCAGTAGGGAAAACTCGTGCCATAACCCGGTTCAGATAAAATTGAAGAGCGGAAGTGGCAGAATCCAGATCGTAATTAAAGAAGTGTTAGTTTGTTTGTATTAAGACTTTTCAAATTAACCCAAGTATTAGAAGACGTACCTACGACCTTCCCACCTGACTCGCCAAATCTAATTGTCTCATTTAACTAAGCCTCTCATATAAGTCATTCTAGTTACTCAACCGATTGAAAAATAACTTATGTTGAACAAAAATTTATCTTTTTTTTCTTACGAGTGAACTAATTGTTGATCAAGATTAGCTTTTACCTCTTGAATTAAGTTATAATCCTGTTCTCACTGCCTTGCTTTATCTTGATGCTGATCAACTAAATCTTGTTTAGCTTGAACTCACTCTTGTTCTTTAAGTGTTCAACGAGTTTTAATAAATAAGCGCCTTGATCTTGCTATAATAATAGTGTTAAAAGAATTTGTATTATGTTAATAAAATTCGCTAAAAGTCTAGTTTGTTATTTTCATAGGAATCAATTCTTGAACGTTACCTTCATTATCGCTTGTTTCTTTTAAAATAGTCAACATTACTATATGAAGTTATATGGTAAACTTGACAGGTTACACAAAGTATGACTAACTCAGGTCAATTTGATTTTGACTTGTGCTCCGCATAACTTGTGACAATTTCTGACCCGTACAGGTCAACCTGACCCGGGTAACTGCTCTACCTATTTGTAATATGTAATTATATAATAAATATTGAATTCATTATTTGCAAAATTATGCGTTAACTAAATGTATTAATGGTTAAATGCAAGTTAAAAACAAAAACTTTATTTAAACAAAGCTCTTACAAATATTTATATAACTATATTTTTTATTAATGAATTGTAGCTTTGTAAAAACACATCTATTATTACTTGACCCTAGCATATATTTAATCAGTAGTATCACAGAGCCATATGTAAATGGAACTAGTTATGAAATTATTGAACAGAAAAGGCCATATAAGAATGAGAATAAAATACTATTTGTTAGTCATAAAAAGATGAAAAATGCATCCAATATACAAAGCCTCATTAATTGTGCTATATCGAACTATTTAAAATAGGATTAGTTGAAAATAAAAATAAGAGAAATAATATATAGCAGTGCCCAGAATTAACTAAAAATGGTAATATCATTTTTTAGTTATAGAGTAGAAGAATTAGTTTGATATTGAAACCAAGACTTATCAATTGTTGTTCATTCTCTCTAATTCTATTTAGTTAGTTTGCTAATGGCGTGGCAGTATCGCATCTAGATTAATTGGTGATAATGAGCTAAATACTCATGAAAAAATAAATTCATCAATTGAGCTGTTCTAAAAAGGGGTTAGTTTTTATGTATTAGAATAAAAAATTTAAAAAAAATATACCTGGCTCAGAATAAAGATGAGTGATAAGATGTCGTTATTATAGAAAAAAATTGTTATTACAAAGTCACATTAATTATAATAAACATTTAAATGTATATTTCATTTAAATTAAAAAAAAAAGGATTAATAAATTATTCAAATATTGTAAATTAATAGAAATATAATATTTACTATTGTAAAAGTCTTAAAAGTCTTGTAATAAGATAAGTAAAAAGATGTCATTAGTTTAGAAAAAAGTTGTTATTATATAGCTATATCGATTGTAATGATCATTAAATGTATATTTTATTTTAGATTAAAAGAAAAAGAAGTATTATTAATAAATTATTTGATATCGTAAATTAATAGAAATATAAAACTTACTATTATAAAAGCCTTGTAATAAAATGAGTAATTAGTATAGAAAAAAATTGTTATGCATCAATTGTAATGATCGTTAAATGTATAGTTCATTTAAGTTAAAAGAAAAAGAATAAAATTAGTAAATTATTCAAATATTGTAAGCAATAGAAATACAAAACTTGTAAAAACCTTGTAATAAAGATTGTAAATGTATAAAAGGAATATAAAACTTAAAATCTGTATAGTTATTCAAATGTTTCACAAAATTGTCCAAGTTTCTACAATTTGTTAATCGTAATAGTTATAAATAAATTAATATTACTATAATTCAGAAAAAAATATCAGATTTAACTTCAATAAACTTCTTATTAAACCATAGTATTCCCAAAGACCATGATATAAAAGATGAATTTATTGAATCTAACATCAAACTAGAGTCACTAGATGTGGATCCAAATAATTATATAAAATTTTATACTTACCTCACATTAGATACTTATAAGAATTGGATTAAAGAAGTGCTTCCAAATATTTTTGGAGCAAGCTATATTCAAAAAGACAACAGAGAAAATAATGAGTATGTACTGAATGAAAGGTATGTTTGCCATTGTTCCAGAAATCCAAAATCTACAGCTGGAATGATGGAAAGAGCAACCAAACTTCTATCAGATCATAATCTACCTTGTCTTACTCAAAACCCATCCAAGAAAGTAGGATGTAAATCTTACTTACGGGTGTTAAAATGTCAGAATGAGGATGGAAATTCTGTTCAAATAACTCATTACAATCTTCACAATGGACATGTTTCCAGCTCTAATAAAGACTTATGTCATTTTTGCTTATCACAACAAGCCAAGGAATAGGTCCATAAAAAAGCAAACAATAGATTAAAGCCTTCCCAAATTGTGACAATATTTCACTAGTGTGTTAATAAGTCCTATTATAATAATGATATAGATTCTTTATCTCTTACATAGTAGCGAGACACATACCTATCTTATATAGATGCTTATAATATTGTCATAATGAAATGAAAGTGATAGTTTTTTTAGATAATGAATGAGAGGGCTATAGTGAAGAAGTTTCTATTAAAGAGTGGATTGCTTTGTCTAAAGAAAAAGGTTTCTACACTTGCAGCAACTTGATCTGGAATTCACCTTTAGGATTTTTTTTTTAACCTTTATCATAACTATGTGTGTTGTATATTTTTCTTTAGGTTTTATATATAGATTTCAAACAGAGTTTCAGAAAAATATACTAAAATCAAAAAGTGCTAAAACTGTTGTATTGATAGTACCCATGGGCAGTGTGTACATGGGACGCGTCCATACTATATAAAATGTCCAATGGCCAAGATTGTCCAAAATCGTCCAAGCCTATGTCCCATGTTTAACTAATCAATAAAGTTATTTAAAAAAATATATAATTATATATTTTTTTAGGTGCTGGACTTATTGGTGAAAAAATTAAAATAGATTATCTTAATAAAATTTCAAGTAATTTTAATTTGAAAAAATGTCCAAAATTGTTCAAATTTGTCCCATGTACAACACTGCCATGGGACTACTTCTCACAAAACTCATCTCTTTACCCTACTTATACGGGATAATGAAGGTGGACAAGATGTACCCATAGCATATCTGATCTCTAAAAAAAAGCTGGAGAAACACTAATATGCTGGTTAAATGCGCTTAAAAATCAGGAATGATGCCCATACTTTTATTACTAATACAATGACATACAACAGAATGCTATCCATGCTGTGTATCCTAATGTTAAAATTTTACTTTGTCAATAGTATGTAAAGCATGCATGGCAAAAAAATAAAGGTAAGATTAAAGCAAATTGCAATAACTTTAAAGCTCAAGAGGCAAATATAAACAATAGTAATTTGGAACAGACAAAAAAAAAATTATACAAAAGCCGCTTTGGATGAACTTGGTGCAATAATGAGAGTTCAGGATATCTCTCAGGTAGGAAAATTAGACGTTTCAAATTAAATATTAAACAAGAAATTAGATCAGGTAAAATTACTATGATATATTAAATTATCTGAATATTGTAAATTTTCGAAATAGTAGCCATAAAGTGTTATTTTAAATTTTGTTCCAAATTAAGCTTAATTTGGAACAAAATTTGAAATAACCCATGCATACTATTACGAGATTTACAGTAACCCAAATAATTTAGTAATATCTAGACAAACATTTTTCATAGCGCCTAATTTTTAATATTAATTTGAATTGTTTATACTCTTACTTCCAGGTTGATAGTAGGTTAGAAGAATATTTTGCTCAGTAGACAATGTTTGGTGAAATTCAGTGGATAGAGTACATCAAAAGAGAGTATTTGAAGAATTACAAAAGATGGATTGATGCTTATTGTCAATACGAACATCAAGAAATGGATACAACAAATTTTATTGAATTATGAATAAAAAATTGAAATACACACACCTGGGGACCAGACAAAATCATAGAATCGACTCTTTAATTTGGACTTTACAAGCCACTCTAAAAGATGCAGAGCTTGAGTATAAAGCCATTCATTTGATAATTGGGAGATTGAAGCCCCGACAAAAGGAACAACGGTAGCGTGAACTTGCTAGTTTAGATTTAGATATCCTCTCTCTTTTTGGTAATCGATATTATCATGTAAAATCAAAAGATAGTAGCAACTATGATATTAATGTAAAAGATTATGTACAAAAAAGTGATAGTATTAGATTTGCACACTTTGAATGTACCTGTCCTGATTTCAAGCGCTGAGGGATAGCATGCAAACATGTTTTATCTATATTTCAAAAGTTCTATTCAGTACCATTTTCATATACTACGTTTGAAAAAAAGGCTAAAGAAATCCCTGATGTCAAATTTGAAGATTGGGTTAATGCAGCTCAAAAAATCTGAATTGATATGACAAAGCAGATCGAAATCGAATAACTGGTGCTAATTTGGAAACAATCATGGATGCTGAGGTAAAGAAAAAATCAGACATCTTCTTGTATAACGAATATAAAATCCCAAATATGAAGAAGATAGAACCTATGGCTATATCAGAAAACAAAGACGTTAGAATTATTATAATTCGTATATAAATAAGCAGGGTTAAACATTTGTTATTTATAATTGTATTATAATAAATAACTTACCATTATTAGTTAATGTATTATCAAATATTTCATATAAGCTTCCAATAAATTATCAAATATATGTTAGTACATCGTACTATTAACCCTTTGAACTTGATGTATACTATACCTATATTACTATAAAAGGCCCAATAAAAGTCTTAACCTTTTATAGAATAGTATGAAAAGCTATTTAATCTTTTAGATCGAATTCCATTTTGGTTTATTGTATATTTGTGAACTTGGTATTAAAAAAAATAAAATTAAACCAAATGTTTAGAGATTCAATTAAGGATATTTAACTTAGAATATACATACATAAGTGCATATTTGTTTAATAAATGATTTTTTAGTAGAAAATTTAGATAGTTACTCAACTTACTAAATTAATAAATGATCGATATACATTTCAACAGGATTTTAAACAGGTTTGGAGCACATAGATGCATACGAAATGCAGCATAGAGGACTTTCGAATCCGATATATTCCGGTGTAAATAGTGTAGATTTTACTGTAAAAATTAAAATTTTTGCATATAAATGAACTAACCAAAAATATATATCAACACCGGATTTTACTAAGTAGATAACTTTGTAGCGGCATCTCTACAGGAAACTCAAGTTGCATTATTTTGTATTGCACAGTACAAGATAGGTTCATATGAGCCAAAATATTGTATACCGAATAATAGTAGAAGTTTAAAGATATTTTACTATATATTTTTTTTAAAATCTTGAAAGTACCAAAGTAGTCTGAGTTTCAAACTGCTTATTAAGTTATGCTATTTTAGATAAGTCTAATCTATTTTTTATTTTATTTAACTATTTTTTTTTGTTTATGTAACTTGCTTTTTTTTATTTATATTTGCTTTAGAAATTCGATATTCAGTTGCAACAAGCTGGGATTTAGGACTATATCATATATATAAATAGCAACAGATGTTATAATATGGTTTTACAATATGCTAATGTAGAAACTTCACACGAAACTTTAAAGACAAAGTTTACAAGATTACAATAGACAGACAAACTACGTGTTGTTAGGAAAATAGCGCTTGGACTTTTATTCTTGTATGATGATAAAATTTTTCATAGCGATCTCGTAAATACTATAAAATTTATATTTGTTAATTTACTAATATATTGATTAAACATAAATTTAACTTTAATTATTAGGGAATAAGTATAGAAAATTATTAGTTCACTGTCCGGAACTGTTCAAGTCATTAATTTTGATAGAACAATATAAGTTTGCCTACCATAATTGGTTTACTAGAGCTGGACCTTTTATTTTGAAGTTGTAATTTTGATGTAATGGTTGTAATAAGTATAACAACAAGATTAAAAAATAGACTATGACAGAATTAAAGATACACATGTAGGTTGCCAAATAACTATGCGCATTTCCAATAAAATGAGCATGCCCAATTCTATACTATATATTAAAGCTTTACAAAAAAAAAACCAGGGTTTGGCTATATATAGATGTCTAAATTATTTTTTACATTTTGACACTGCTAGTTTGTTAATATGAATTCCACAAAGTGTCTATACTATCTAATGTAAAATTAAAATAATTCACTAAAAATTTCGACAATTAAGAAAATTAATTTCACCACTAAAGAAAATTAATTTTGACAGATTAAATATCGAAATAATTTTTTATTAAGAGGAGTAATTTAGATACCCATATATAGTTTTGATCTGATAAGTTTATTGCTTTGTCAATAAAGAATTATATCTATAAATATCAACAAATAATTATTAATAAGTATTATTATTAGTAGTCATAATCTGCATCATGAATAAACCTAGCGATCGATAAAAATCAAGAAAAGCACCTGATTTTGTTTCATCATATAATATTACATACGGCTATCTCAAAGTAAACGAATATCAAATCCTATATGTACATATAAGTACAATACATAGCGCATTAACATGCAAAATCATACGTCCAATTAACTACAAGATTTTGTTTACATAGCACTTAATCATACCCATTATGCAAGTATAATATAACAAGTTATTTAATTAAAAAAAGCTATAAAGTTTTATAGGTCATCAGGAAATTTTATGTATAGATATTAATCGATATATAACTGTTAATCATTTTATATCGATTAAAAAATAACGATATATATCGATTAACTGGTTAAAAATTGATATATATCTTAATCAATATATATCATTTTTATATTAAATCATTATATATCTACAAATCGATTATAATCGTAATTATTTAAAACGATATATAACGATCAACAGATCTTTAACAATTACATAGCGTTTTGAATCACAAAAAAAAAAAAAAAAAAAAAAAAAAAAAAAAAAAAAAAAAAAAAAAAAATTTCAAAATCTCTTAAGCTCATTTAATCTGTAAGCTACCATAGATCACAAAAATATATTCCACAAAATATGTAAAAAAACTTAAAAAAAAAAGCCGTTTTGACCTATTTTTACTCCCTTTCCCTTTTACTCCTTTCTTCCTTTTACCCCTTTCTTCCTTTTACCCCTCTTTTTCTTTTATCCCTCTCTCCCTTTTTTTTTTTTAATATTTCGAATACTTTCGAAATATTTTAGGACAATCTGTAACCCGGATCATATCAAGGACGTGTTTGACTTAGTGATGGCACCGAAATTGATTTTTGAAAAAGACCTATTTCATCTTCATTAGAGAAAATTAAAATTTTTTATAAAGAAAGAGCAAATAAAATTTATATAGATATGTTTCTTATAATTTCGTCTATTCAAAAAAAGTATCAAATAATTTCGTCTTTTAAGTAAAATAGGTCAAAAACAATTTCGTCTTTAAATTTTAATTTCGGGTTTTAGAACCCGAAATGCTTTTGTCCTTATGTATAGTTTGACTAATATTTTCGAAATGTTTCGATGATTTTTGATGGTTATACTACAAAATTAGATTAGATCTTTGTTTATTTTTTTTTGTTTATAATTTCGATCTTCTATCAATTTTACATTGTTTTTTTGTTTTCTTTTTGTTTCATTTAGTTTCATTTAGTTTCGTTTTGTTCCGTTTAGTTTAATTTTGTTTTTTTTTATATAACTTATATATTTTTTTTATTTTTTAATTTTTTTTATTTTATTTCTACACTTTACCACTAGCACTTTGCAAGAAATACAGTAACATTTCGGTAATTAGCGCAAGCTAACTCAGTCTTTCAGCACTTTGCAAGAACACACAACACCTTTCTCTAGCAATTTCAAAGTTCAAAAACACAAGTTTTCGCAAGTTTTTGCAAGTTTTTGGAAGGTTTCGTTTTATTTATTTTTTTATTCTGGCACTTTGTGAAAACCTTCGACGATTTCTGAATTGCAAAACACGAACTCGAAATGGAGATTTGGAGCTTTGTTTATTTTTTTATTTAGTTTGCTTACATTTTGTTTTTTATTTGTTTTATTTTTTTTACTTATTTTTTTTATTTTATTATATTTATCCTTTACTTCTTTTAGAACTTTGCAAGAAAACGGCTTAACTTTTCTGACACTTTACAAGAACACCAATTCTAACATCTCTAGCACTTTGCAGGAAGTCACGAATATAAACGAATATAATCGAATATAAGCAAATATGGGCGAAATATAAGTTTATTTTTTTCATTTTTGTTTTTTTTGTTATTTTTTCTGTTTGTTTTTTGTTTTTTTTACTTATTTTTTAAATTTATTTTATTTTATTTATTCCTTACTTCTTTCGGAACTTTGCAAGAAAACAACTACTTTTCGGCACTTTGCAAGAAGTAACAAATATAAGTGAATATAAGCGAATATAAACAATATGAGCGAATATAAGGAATATAATAGTTTATTTATTTTGTTTTCATTTTTTTTTTTTTTTTTGGTTTCGTTTTTTTTGGATTTATTTTTTTTGACATTTTTTTATAATAATTCATAATAAAATATGTAATATTTTAAAATATAATAATAATAAATAAAAAAAATAAAATTTTATATTAAAAAATTGCAAAAACTTGCGAAAACTTGTAAAATGTTTAAAAATTTGCAAAAAGCATGATTATGTGAATATAATAATTATTAATTGATATTATATTCGATAAATATCGATTAACCGAATATATATCGATTACTATCACTATCAATAGTAATCGACAGGGATGATGAGTATCGATATATATCTTACCGGTTAGTAATCGATATATATTTATATATAAAATTTGCCGATGGTATGCTGCAGATTAGTATAGTATAGGTGGGCTGATCCATATAGTATAGACCAAATTTTAAATCTATACTATAATGATCAGCTATAATTCCTAACTCTAACCCTAATATATATTATACCAGATCAGTATAGTATAGATTTAAAAATTCGCCTATACTAAAAGGTATTTCACAGATCAGTATGGTATAAGTAAGCAGATCCGTATAGTATAGGCTGAATTTTTAAATTTGATCTGGTGTAATATATATTAGAGTTAGAGTTAGGGTTAGAAATTATAGCTGATCGGTATAGTATAGATTTTAAATTTGGCCTATACTATACAAATTTACTTACCTATACTATACTGATCTGCTATAATCTCCTCATCTATACTGTATGATCTGTGAAATACCTGTATGCAGAGATAGGTAATAGCGTGGTAGACAACATTCTATCAGAATCATGTAATTATGGATAAGATAGTTTTTTACAGACTGTAAATTATTATAGATTTAATTTAATATGATAATTTATATATCGCACATGTGACATTGTCGCCCCTGTAATGTTAAATAATTTTGTATACTTTATAGAAACTACCTAATTTTTATTCATTAAGTTATTATAATCTTAAAGATTATAATAAAATTATCAAAATTATATCTTATAATAATCTTATAATACTCATAATAATCTTATAATAATTTTAAAATAATCTTATAATAATAGTCTTATCTTATAATAATCTTAAAACAATTTTAAAATAATCTTATAATAATCTTATAATAATCTTAAAATAATCTTATAATTATCTTAAAAAAATCTTAATAAAATCTTAAAAACATCTTAAAATAATCTTAAACAATAATTATATGATTATCTTATAATAATTTATAATTATTAAATTATAATAATATTATTTTTATTAAATATTAAATCTTAAAATAACCTTTTATTTATAAAAAAAGTAATATTAATAACTTTAATATTATCTTAAACTATCTTAAATTTATTAAAAAAAAAGTGCTAGTTTTTGTAAAGTAGTTAGGATTAGAGTTAGGTAGGGTTAGGGTAGTATTGAATTGACTCAATTATATGATACTCGATCATTGATTAACTTAGATCAATGATTGAGCACCAATTAATAGGCTCGAGCAACAATAGGTTAATCAATGATCGATTATATTGATTGATCAAATAAGTATATATTTGATCAATCAAAAAAATTTTTAATATAATTCCATTTATAAAAAATGTCAGTTTAAAGGAATTTATTATTTTTATTTAATTAATTAACATTCTAAAAAAACTCGTTCATAATTGTCAAACGCAAGATTCCTGAATTTGCATTTTTGTCTTATTTGATGGCTATTTTATGATGAAAAATAGCTTTATCGTATCAAAGAAATTGATCGCATTTTATATAGATTCTTGCTCTTGCTCTGGTAGAGCTTCAGTAAAGCTCAGGTAGAGCTCAGATATGAAATGAAGTACTTGACGAGACTCGGTAAATTTATGTAGTTTTTACCAAAAATTATTAAATTAACATGGGTTTTGAGATGAAGTTTACTTATTTTTTGATCTTTTTGATTTTTTACTATCCAGATAAATTGATAATCACTAAATTAAAGGCCTGTGTTATTTTGTGTTTCACTAAACCAATCATTTAATGCTAAACTTGATCTATTAATGAGATTGATTTTTTGCTATTTTACAAGGTTACATCGTATGTGTGAAACATAAATTTGTATAAAAAACTTTATTTTAAAAATTTAAATTTTGATATAAAATATTTCTTGCAATGCTTAACAATCTACAATACATATCACTATTGCATGTTTCGTACAAAAAGCGCCAATCTTTAGACATCTCCAATTTTTTCTCCTATTTTTATTTACCTATTTTTACAGGACCCCGAAGAATATATGTAATACTGAGATCTGGCTTTGTATAGACTAAATTTGTATAACCTTTAACTGGTAATTTTTTGAAAAGTTAGATGTTTATTTGTATAACAAAGATGATCTTTATAACAAGTACGATCTTTTTTTGTATAATGATACTATATATACATCGGGAAAATTTTTAAGTAGATATAAATCGATATATACCGTATGTTGCAGCTACTTTTTTTTGCCAATTTTTAACAAAAAAAAACCGTGTGGGTAGCTTATTTACTATTTTAAGTAATTTAAAGCACAATAAAGAGGTAGCTTATTTTTGAATACAAAACTTTAATAAGTAAAATAAAAAATAAATATGCTGTAGACAATAAATAAATATGCTGTAGACGATAAATAAATATGTTATAAACAATAAATAAATATGCAGAAAAAAATCGGGAGTAACTTATAAAGCGATTTTTGGTCAATCGATTATAGTCGCTACATAGTAAAGTCTAAATTTTACTAAGCAAATCGATTAAAGTCGCATAAGTAACATTGTTTAGCAGATCAAAATACGCGTACCCTGAAAATTTCATACAAATCGGAGAACTTTCTATTATTTGACTTTTAATTTTTACGTTCAACGGATTTTTTTTTATAAAAAAAAACTGTTGAACGTAAAAATTAAAAGTCAAATAATAAAAAGTTCTCCAATTTGTATGAAATTTTTGGGGTACGCGTATTTTGATCTGCTAAACAATGTTACTTATGCGACTTTAATCGATTTGCTTAGTAAAATTTAGACTTTACTATGTAGCAACGTTCATCGATCGTATGGGTAGCTTATTTTCGGAACTAAAAATTTTGTTGTTGAATTTGAACACAGTTAACTACCACCCTTCTTTTCTAGATAGGTTTCTGATTTTCTCTTCGTCACTTTTTTTTGTGTAATTATGTTTTTGGCTTTGGTGGTTAACATGATCATACTGGTACTCAGATCTGAAATTGTATAATTTATAGTAAATTTGAACTTATATGATAATTTTGTATAAAGCTTTTAATAAAATTAAGTGTATAAAGTTATGTTAAAATTTTGAGTCTGGATCTGAGTTATATATGTATTCTTCGGGTCCTATTTTTACTCAACCTTTTTTCCTTCATTCCTATACATATGCGGATTTGTATAATTGGGCCTCATAACAGGTCCCCAAAATTTTTAATGATCTAAAAAAAGTCACATGTTGATTGGGTGTAAATAAAAATAGTACCCCAGATCACATGTCAAATTTGTTGACTTACCCAAAAAAATATTAAAACATATATAAAAACCAATGAACGCAATCATAAAACCAATGAACGCAATTAGTAATAAGAAAGAATAAGAATGGCAAAAGTTGTATGTACTTTTTTTTTTAAATTATAAAATATATATACGTTTGCATTGTTATTTTTTGTAAGATTATATTTGTTTGTATGCTTTTAGAAATCCAGCTAATTAACTTTCAAATTATTTATATATATATTGATTTAGGTGGTATATAATAAAGACCTGGCTGGCCGAGTTAACCGCACCAGGGTCTAGACACTTTTGCAGTAACGTGACGTGGCGCATGAGAATTAACCAATCAGAGAACGTAAATTTTGATCGTCCCAGACCAGTCCGACATCAAAACAAAACACGTGTACAAGAAGAAAAAAAGAGAAAAGAGCGAAAATACTCGAAAACTAGTGTTTAAATCGGCCTTAAAAACCACATAAAAATGTTCGAAATGCGATTTTACATATATATAGGGACCTTCTAAGGCTATACACATGAACCCTAACCCTAACCTTAACAATAAAGCCAAAAAGTTAATCCAAAGACGCCACACCACGTGATGGTCACGTTACTGCAAAAGTGTCTAAACTCCTGGTGGGGCCGGCCGAGTTTCACACATTACTATAATACGTTTCATTGTAAGATCTAATGGGCCAAGTTTCAAATTTAGGTGGTATATGTACATGTGTGTATTTTTAAGTCAATTTTTAAATTATTCAAATTTAAGTAATACTTGCTTATGACTTTTTGCAATAATTCTATTTGGTAGCAATTGTTAAGGGTGGCGACCCTTTTCAATCCGGTGGCAAATTATGGTAGGCAAGTAAAAGAAACCCACACCTTTCGTCTGATAAAACATTTATTTTTTATATTGGGACTAGGGTGCAAGTATTTTATTATCAAATATTTATATTTCTTAAATTTCTTATATAATAAACAATAGACTATAAATTTACTGTTATATTTTAAATTTGTATTTTATTTATTGCGACATTATAAAAACCTTTTAATACAATTTTATAGTATATTATGAATATATAATTAAAAGCACTATTAGTTTCCTCCTTTATTTCAATAATTAATTAAGCTTGTTGCGAATTTGGATAACTAATATTTTGTCATACTCAATCTTATAATAAGGCGGTCTACACAGGTCGAATTTTAAAATTTCTCTCAGAAATTTTAAAATTCGACTGTAATACTTTCAAAGCAACTTAAGATAACATGGCATAAATATTATAAATCTGATTTATATTTCTTTCTAACAAATTTTAAACCTGCAATATAAGGTATTAAATCATTATTATATTGATTTTGCAATATATTACTGCTATGAAAATCTCTACATCTACTACTCTAACTTATGTAATTGTAAGTACTGTTTCTTCTTGTCACTTCGCCACCTACTATGTTGTTGAAAACACTGAGTCAAATCTTTCACGAATCTTTTGAACGTTTTCTAATCTATTAAAAAGAATCTACTCGATTACATATTCATAAGATGTAGTTTTAAATTGAAAGATTTTTAGTGCAGTCATCGACAATCTTATTTCTACTTGTTCATCAATAAATACAGAAATATACAGTATATACTGTAAAAATTCTGTAGTTCGCAATTTATAGTGGGTCTAACATTTTGGGATCTTGTATACATATATTTACAGCATGATTAAGGATGTTTAACTATAAGTTTCAAAACTAACAGATTTTCTGGGTCTTTAAAAATCTGCGCATATGATTGGATGTCAACATATTGTGTAATGATCTACATATAGTCAAATTTAGCCTGTCAAAAATTTTAAAGTGATTTACAAATCTATCGATATTATATACCTCCGTATTCAATTTTTACCACCTTCCATTTATCATTAAACCTCATCCTTACATTATACGCTCTACCCTTACCTTTATTCCTGTCAATTTTTCTTCTATCACCTGACTAAATAACACCCCGCAACTGTGTCCTCTGTCATTTGAACCTTGATATATAATGTAATAAATGTTACACCTTCATGCTTCAAAATTATACATAATGAATTACAAGTTAATGCGTGATAAAAACCTATACAGTACATGCAATATGTGAGCTTAGCTTCCAATGTAAACATTAATAAAAATGTATTTCTCGAATAATAAAGCTTCTTTTTTTATCCTCTTTTTTAAGAAAACCATCTTGTAACCCACACATAATTATTTATTGATACAAACCTGAAAAAATCGTTACCTCTTACCATTCACATAATTATTGTGACAGATTTAAATGAAATCAGATTAAAATGGAATGTGTATAGTATAAAAAATTGACAAGCCATCAAAAAAAAATTTTTTTAGGGTTAGGGGTTAAGGTTAAAAATCAGTTTTAGAGTAGAATTTATATTAAAAAAATATAAGTGGGTTTTAGAAAGTAAAATAAAAACCCACATTTCGTTTTAATGATTTGCGACAATAATTATTCATGTATTCATAATGATCCTAATTGATCATGTCTTATGTAACAGCTAACACAAGACTCATAGGACTTGCGCAATGCTTTAATAAGTTATAATATTATGTACTTTACAGTACAAAACAAGATTAATTTCTTGATTGACAACTTTTTTTACCCCAAAAAATAAAGATTTTAATAGCGATTGTGCGTCAAATGACCAATGAGGGTTTTAGAGTTAAATTAAAGTGAAAGTTCATAAAGAATATTTTAAATTATTAATACTGTATTAATTTATTATAAATTGAATATTGGTGGTATTTGGTGAAACATGAATAAAATTTTACGTATTAGATGCCACCCAGCCAAATATGAAGAGCAAAAAAACTTATCCCTATCCTAGTTATAAAAATCCGATCATTCTTTCTTCTAATTCTGTTTTAGCTTGTCAGACTTTACAGGAATTATTTACTAAAATAGAACAAAGTGAATTAATAGCCCAGAAAGATGAAATAATAAGTGCTTAAATTCTTGTCTTCCAATTTTTTTGATAGTGATATTTTTCAATTTAGGGTTGGCATATATTTTTAAAGCAGGTTAATTAAAATTTTAAAGAATCTCATTTATTGCAAAAATGGCGAGATTTTACCGAAGGAGGAAAAGGTTAGATGTAAGTCTAAATTATTTTTTCAAAATGTACATACGTACGTAGTTGGAAATTTTTTTATGTATAATGCCCTTTTTATCTAGTTTGGTACTTGTTATGATTTCTAAAACAAGCAGTGCATTAAATTAAGCTTACACTGCCTATCTTGTGTTATTATAATTGTCAATCAAGTTTAGGAGTTTTACTTGCTAGGCATTGTAAGCATATGCTGCACTATTTTGACCTACCATTAACTAGAAATATAGCATATATAAATCCTGAATCCAATTCTTATATGCAAACTTTAATGCTTTTAAAATGTTTAATTTAAAAAAGCACAAGAATTCGACACTATCCTCTTAGCAAAAAAGTAAAAAAAATTATAATAATAATGATTTACTCTCTGAAGAGCCTCAATGGATTGATATCAGAAATAATAAAACTAGTTGGGTTTGAAAGCACTTTGGGGTAAAACTGATGGCTGACTGTAAATATATTATAAACAGGATAAAGTGATAGAATGTGGATGGAGTTGTGTTTATAATTCTCAAACTAGCAATATAAATTATCATTTGGAATCTGTTTATAAAAAATATGAAGAGAAATCAGTAAGCAAATTTTAATTTATAATTTTAATAAGTTTTATTTAATATTAATAATTTTTACTAATACGTATCTTTATTTTTTTTTAGAAACAAATAAAAATTGATGATCAATTAAAGAAAGTAATACCACATAAAGAATTAAAACAAAATGAATTACAACATGCTGTTACAGACTGGATAATAAACGATTCCCAACCTTTTGGTGCAGCAAACAAGTTAGGATTTCAAAAAATTATAAAAAAATTTAATCAGGCATTTCGTTTACTATGTTATAGAACTATAAAAAAAAATTTAAATATTGGATATCACAAAACATTTCAGCCAATGAAAGAATTAATTAGTGAATCCTATAATAGTATAGCTATAACGACAGATCTCTGGATGTCATGTGCAAAAGATAGGTACATCGGAATAACAGGACCCCGAAGGATACATATATAACTCAGATCCAGACTCAAAATTTTAATATAACTTTATACACTTAATTTTATTATAAGCTTTATACAAAATTATCATATAAGTTCAAATCTACTATAAATTATACAATTTCAGATCTGATTACCAGTATGATCATGTTAACCACCAAAGCCAAAAACATAATTACACAAAAAAAAGTGACGAAGAGAAAATCAGAAACCTATCTAGAAAAAGAAGGGCGGTAGTTAACCGTGTTCAAATTCAACAACAAAATTTTTAGTTCCGAAAATAAGCTACCCATACGATCGATGAACGTTGCTACATAGTAAAGTCTAAATTTTACTAAGCAAATCGATTAAAGTCGCATAAGTAACATTGTTCAGTAGATCAAAATACGCGTACCCCGAAAATTTAATACAAATTGGAGAACTTTTTATTATTTGACTTGTAATTTTTACGTTCAACGGTTTTTTTTTATAAAAAAAATCCGTTGAACGTAAAAATTAAAAGTCAAATAATTGAAAGTTCTCCAATTTGTATGAAATTTTCAGGGTACGCGTATTTTGATCTGCTGAACAATGTTACTTATGCGACTTTAATCGATTTGCTTAGTAAAATTTAGACTTTACTATGTAGCGACTATAATCGATTGACCAAAAATCGCTTTATAAGTTACTCCCGATTTTTTTCTGCATATTTATTTATTGTTTATAACATATTTATTTATCGTCTACAGCATATTTATTTATTGTCTACAGCATATTTATTTATTTATTTTACTTATTAAAGTTTTGTATTCAAAAATAAGCTACCTCTTTATTGTGCTTTAAATTACTTAAAATAGTAAATAAGCTACCCACGGTTTTTTTTTATTAAAAATCGGCAAAAAAAGGTAGCTGCAACATACGGTATATATCGATTTATATCTACTTAAAAATTTTTCCGATGTATATATAGTATCGTTATACAAAAAAAGATTGTACTTGTTATAAAGATCGTCTTTGTTATACAAATAAACATCTAACTTTTCAAAAAATTACCAGTTGGTTATACAAATTTAAACATATAACATATGGAAAAATTATATATAAGTCTATACAAAGCCAGATCTCAGTATTATATGTATCCTTCGGGGTCCTGGAATAACCTGTCATTGGTTAAATAATAATATGGAGCTATATGATATACTTATTTGTATTGAACCTTTTAAATATCCTCACGCTAGTAATCGCATTCATAATACTATTATTTCTAAAATTACATCTTTAGATTTAATTAATAAAGCTAAAGTAGCAGTTACCAATAGTGGTTCTAATATGGTAAAGGCAATTCGTGAGTGGGAAAATGTTGAGCGTGTACCATGCTTAGCACATACTCTTCAATTATGTGTAAATAAAGCTTTGCAAAAAATTAAGCCATATATATAAAAAGATACAAAAAATTAAGTAATTTTTTTAATTCTCCTAAACAAAATGAGAGATTAGAAGAAGCGCAACATCAATTATTATCAAGATATGAAGATCCAGAAGTTAATCAAGATGTACTGAATAGTTCAGTTGATTAAGGTCCATCTAATCCAAATTTATCAGATCTAACTTCGGATAATAAAATAAGCAAAGTAGCAATTTATGTTCCTTTAAAAATCATAAAAACTATCAATAAATGTAATACATAGTAGGGATCTTCTTTGGCTTCTTGGAAGCACTTAAAAGAATTAAAAGATTCTATAAAGCATGTTATTTTTAAGCTTTTTTTAGAAACTAGTAAAGAAGCAAAAAAAGATCACAAGATATTAAAAAAACAGTTCTTGAAATATTGGGAATAGGACTTGCTTGATCATTTACTTGGCTTTTCAAACCAATTAAAGAAGCAACAAAATGGCTTGGTGGCCAAAAGTATTGCACATTGTCATTAATATATCCTACTATACAAGTTTTAAAATATGACTATATTGTAGTTGAAGAAAAGAATGATGAAGGTATTTTTATTCTTTTTATTTATATAGCAATAGTTATTGTGACAGATTAAATAAAATCGAATTAAAATGTAATATGTATAGTAAAAAATTGACAAACCATCAAAAAATAAAATTTTTTGAGCCGTATTTTTTTTAGGGTTAGGGGCTAAGGTTAAAGATTAGTTTTATATTTAGAAGGTTAAATAGGAACCCACAATTCATTTTAATTTGATTTCATTATCTGCAATAGTTTAATTCAATTTCATTATTTGCGACAGTTATTTTTTTTTTCTTTTGATAGATCTCGCCACAACTTGACCTCTTAGCTTTATTATATATTTAACAAATTAAATACAATACATTTCTAAGAATAAACAAAGCTCGATATTATCTGAGTAGTATAATCCAAATGCAACCTATCGCACCAACTCTCTGGAGAGTTAGAGTCTGAATTAGCCCCTATCAAAAGGAGGTCCAAAAGGGGGTTTCATCCAATTGGATCAGACAAAAAATTGCTTTATCCCAAATTTCGTGAATTTACTTTTCCTTTTCTTTCTCTAAAACCTTTCTTTCTTGAGCTAGGTTTCTGAGACTTCTATTCTTCGGCCCCGAAGGTACGCCTTTACATGAGTCTGAGATGGGGCCCCTTCGTTTATCGCGACTGGAAATTCCAATTGACTTCTCCCATTCCAAAACAGCTGAGCAGCGAATTTTCTAGATAAAATCATAAAAAAGGTTCCAGGTGAGCGTTATGAAATAGTCCAAAATCTCTAAAGCTACTTTTTTTGAACTCAAGAGGTTCGTCATATTGAGAACTGATGTTTCTTGTAGTAAATCTTTGATTATGTCCTTTCTTGCCTGGAAGTTTTCTTTTTTGTTTCTTCCGAAGATGATTCCCCTTATCGCTTCTTTTTTGAACTTAAACTTGGAGTCTGACTCTAATTTTTTTCAACAATACATCCTCAATATTGTACCATTGAAACTCTAGACCACTATACTCCGCCAGGTGTTCTTGAGTCTATTTTTCTCATCTTCACACAAAGTACAGTAATATGATGTGTAGAGGTGCGGCCTTTTTCTTTTTAATTCTGTAAGTACAGGGAGTACTTCTGCTAAAGCTTTGATACGAAGAGCTAATCTTTTACTTTGCTTTAGAGATGTACAACGAACTTTACTTTGTCTTTTAATTTGCTTCCAATAGGAAGCCCAATTAAAATTCCTGTTAAAGTGACCGTCTTCCAATTTAGATACCGCCTTTGTGCAGAACCAATCTGCCCCGTTTTGGAGTTCGAAAGTCTGTTTCAGAAAGCTTCTTGTTGGCTTCTCAACTTTATAATCTTTCCAGAAAAGAAGTGCCTCAAATTGCAAGTCCTTGACTTGGTTAGAATCTAAAATTACTGATGACGAGAGTGCTTCTTTCGCGTAGTGATCTGTGACGTCATTCCACTTGTCACTGCTATAACCTTTGACTTTTTCAAGAATGAGTTCAATTTTCTTAGACTTGATTATATTAATTATCTTGGAAATCCAAAAATAGTTCTTTTCCTTATGCCACCTATTTACTCTAATTTCATTTTCCCAATTCTGTATACTGGCAATTGCCGCTGCACTATCTGTACAAACTATTACTTTGCTATTAACTGGTACCGTTAACAGGGCTAACCAGATTGCGATAGTTAAGGGCTTTGTAGATAAGGGCCATAAACTAAGTCTAATACTATCTTTGGCTATAACTATATTCTGTTCTAAACTAATTTGAACCCAACTTGCTCCCATAGCACTCTAACACTGCTGTCTAGAGAGGGAGCCATCTGTGTAAAATTTGTAAACCTCTTTTCTGATTAATTTATTTTGTTCTAACGCATTCAAAAGGTCTGCAGATAATATATTATTGGAGATTTGGGACTTGATTAAGTGCCTGGCCAGGGAGCCCTCAATCGTTATCTGCGGGTTTAGAATGCTAGGGACTGAGACGTCCACCGTTCCAGACTTCTTTCTAGCTATTACTTCTTTGGGAACAGGTAAAACTTTTTGGTTTGCTACATTTTGAATTCTGGGGAAAACGCCTTGGATGTTTCCTTTTCATAGCCAACTAAGGCAACCTTCTTTGCCACCATGTGAGTTTAGATTACAACCGCTACATTTCTCAAGTACCTGTTCCGTTTTCTCTTTTTTTAGGGATATTTTTGTCCTGTCAATGTTCTGTTAAAACTTCTCTTTTCCTCTTTTTGATAATCCGTCTAACATTCATGTCATTTTCTTTGTCTTCTGTAAGCACCCAATCCTTGACTCTGTTGTTGTTTTTGATGCCTGCTTTATTGGGTGTGATGAATATAACATTAGGGTTGGGAGTACAGAAATTTTCTTTAATTCTTCTGTTCAAAAGATTACTGGGGCATTTTCTTTCAATTGATCTAAACCATGCCACTACTTTGCCTTTACATGACCTTCCTCTGATGAATTTTATTTGTTTCCACGTCAAGAGTTTTGTGCCCTTCTCATTTATCACTTGGTTTAGATGAAAGAGACCTGGACTTTGAAGGCTTCTGTACGCCTTAATAAAGAGACTTGGTTCTAAAATCTCATGAAAACATGGACCTGTTCCGTGGATTTGCCAGAAGATTGGCTCGTGTCTTAAAGTCAAATTGAGCTCCTTTGCCTTGTAAATGATTTGGCAATCCAGATTGTGTTGCTAGTTTTTCAAATCACTAGGTTGTAGCTTTTCTTGCCAAAGATTTGATGTAAGTCCTGCTGCAAAACAACCTTGTTTGAGTCTTGCTTTCGCGAGGTCGCTTCCTATTTTCCTTGAGTTAATTCTAATTTGGAGACTTGTAATTTGGTTTATTAGTAACTCCTGCCACAGGACTTTGCAGTTACCAATATTTCTGTGGGAAATTATATGATTGCTGATCATTCTTGGAAGATCGAACTTGTTCTTAACTATTTAACAAAAGGCTGGTGTATCTGAAAAAGACCACTTTTGGGGAGCTTAGATATTTGGAGCATGTAACTCAACTTGGGGATTAAACACATGTTGTTTATATATGTAAGTTGGCTTAAGATCAGTTTTTTGCAACTAATTGACTTTATAAAGCTTCTAACGACCCTTTTGGTTGTTTTTAATCAACATGTCCTGTGCCTTCTCGCTTAGCCATACTCCTAAAAACCTAATAAGTGAGCGCTTTTTTTCTGCCTGCACTCTCTTTTGTAAGAAATGGACTGCTTTGTCTTCTGCTTTGAGTGTTGAGTTAATTACTAGTAATTTGGACTTTGCTATATTAATTTGAATGTTATTAAAAGAGTAAAAGTCTTTGGCTATCCTGAGAGTCTTTTCAAGTTGCTCTTTGTTATTGGCTAGCCAAGGTGTGTCATCTGCATAGGCGATGACTGCCTGATGAAAGTTAGAAGTGGTGAATTTATTTCGGTTTAGATCCGTGGGCTCCAGTAACTCAAAGGTGAAACCGAGATGTTTTGAAGTTTGGATTTTAAAAAATAAAGGATCATAGAAGATTCGCCAAATGATTGAGGAAAGGACCTCTCCCTGATCTATTCTGTCAAAAGCACAGATCTCCTTTGTGTATCCAAAAGCTGTAATTACTTTGACTTCCCTTTGTTGAAAAAGACCGAGGATAAAGGTACAGGTTTTTTCTGGTAGTTTAATCCACTTGAGAGCCATAAGCAGAGAGTCTAGAGGAACTGAATCAAAGGCCTTCTTCATGTCTTGTAGTAGGACCCACATTTCTTTGTTCTGTTTTTTTGCTACCTTAGTTAAACTATTCAAGAGGTGGATTGGTTCTGAAGTTGATTCTCCTGACAGGCCAGCAAAGTTCGGTCCTCTTAAGATTTCCTTTCTCTTAAAATTCCTGTGAGCCTTTTGGTTAAGATCTTTGTGACGCATTTGCGAAATGTTTCTAGTAGGGCTATTGGATGCACTGAGCTTAAGCTAAAGTAAAGTCCTACTCTGGTAGGGACCTCAGTTTTATGCGATGCGATGCATCGCATATGCGAAGCATAATTTGCCTCAAAATCGCATAATAGTAACTAGTGCCTGTGATTGGTCGATTTTTAACCAAACAATCAGTTTTTTTTTATAAAAAATTTTGAATGCAAATTTCAGAATTTTTTTATATATACCCATTCCGACATATTCCAAGTAGAAAATCTAACAACGTAAATTATGTAAAGTTCTGAAAGAAATTGACCAATCCAAATTGAGTATATTTATCACGTGGTTAATGGTATGAAAAAAATTGCATAATTTACGATTGTTTCGCATAATTCTGGAACGTAAAGCATTAGCCGCATAATTTGGCCCAATCGCATCGCATAATTTGCATTTGATTTCGCATCGCACTGAGGTCTCTACACTCTGGCTCCTTTGGGATGGGATAAATTTGTGCTTTTTTCCAACTTTCTGGGATCAAACCAGATGCTAAACACAAATCTGCTAATTTCCTAAATATTGTTGATGCTGCGTTTTTAATTAAGGTATAGCTGATCCCTGAGATTCCCGTACTGTATTGCTTTTAAGTTCGCTTAGCATTAAGCTCCATTCCGAGTCCGAAATTTCCTGATCAAGTAGTTTGTACCAATCTTCCTTGATCCATTTAATTGGGCTATATATATCTTTCCAATCTTCGAACATTTGCTCTAATTTTGTTTTCCTTTTAGCAAATTGTTGCTGAAAGTGGGCCTCTGTTTTTGAGAGTACTTCTGATGAGTCTATTGCAAGAGAGCACTCACTGTCTACATTATCTAGCACTCTGTCGATCAAGACTTTGCAAAGATTCTTATCAAAAAGACTTCATAACATCTTCTCTTGTTCGTTTCTGATTATTTTACAACGCTGATTTACAAAATTTTCAATCCGCTTAGTTTTTTCTTTTTGAATTTCTAGAGCCCAACGCTTGTTTAGGATAAACCATCATCTTTTTATTTCAGCTAGGGAATCTTCTGCTGAAAAGTTCTATTCAAGAAAATTTCCAGACTGTATTTCTCATTTATTCCCTTTACTTGTTGGTTGAAATCTACTATTATATCTTCTGGTAGACTTGCAAATTTGGTAACTTTGAGTTGACATTTAAGTGCTTTGAATATTCTGCTAAGAAAGATTACATCTTTCTTTAGTATTGCGCTTGCGCTATGTTTATCGTCCGCATCAGACCCTGGTTTGTTTGGGACCCTCCTTTTAGTTTCTTGTAGGGAATGTTCTTCTGTGCTGCATATAACATGCCTTTTTCGAAAGAATCCCAAATTCTAACTAGCTTTTTTGTATCTGTTGACTCGAGTAGTAGTTCTAAGTTGTTCTCAAGGAGGGGTTTAATACTGGGTCTGTTCCTTAAGAAACTTTCGAGATCTCTACTATAGTCTTCCCACTTTTCTTTTGTCATTTGATCGTAACGGAAGAGTAAACGTTGGTTGGTATTACCTCTTTTTTTAAAAGCTGGTATGATCCCATTTCTTTTCAAGACAATTGTGGCTGAAGTTGCATTGTGGTTACTTTCTGTGCAAGTTGACATCTCATAAATTTTTGCTGATACTAAATTATTGCTCAAATTACTTTCTATCCAGATCTGGTCTATTCTAGAACTGGATTCCCTATTCGACCATATAAACTTCTTGACCTAAGGGTTCAAAATTCTGAATGAATCCTGGAATTCTTGATTATGGAACCATTTGTATAGTGGCAGTTGCTTGTTTGTCAATATTTCAGCCTGTGCCAGCTTATCTAGATCTTTATTGGGGACATGATTGAAGTCACCTATAATTATAAAGTAAGAGTCCTTTCTTCTGTTCATGTATGCTTTAACTATTTCCTGCTGAATCTTTTTTTCCAGAGATTTGTCATTTGGAGGAATGCAAACTAACAAAATAGTAATGTCTAAACGCTTAAAGAAAAGATGTACCTCTAGCAAATACTCGTTGTATCTAACAACTTTGCTTGCATATATACTTATTTCCTTTCTAAGGAGTAAGCCTACTCCCGAACCCTTCTTCTTACAGCTACTACAGTCCGACCAAAAACCAATAAAGTTATTCCTATTTTTCAACAAAAAAAAACCTTCTTTACTTGTAATATTTGTTTCTGTGATCCCTATGATATTTAGGCTCTTTTGCTCTGCCTATTCTAGTAACGTATCCATTTTTTGACTATTTGCTTTGAGCCCATTAATGTTATGTGTTGCTGTCTTAAATTCTATTTTGGATGCGTGTGGTGGATTTGAGAGTTCGTTTTCTGAAAACCAAACCACCTGTTGGTCTCGTTCCATTAGTTCAACAGGTGCGGCAGTTTAGGAGCGATTAGGACAATTGATTTTATACTTTTCCTCAATTGCTGTGAGTCTTCCCAAAATTTCCTTGAGTATATCTGCTATTATTGCTTCTATTTGAAGATATGTACACAGCCTTGGCTCCGATTTGATTTAGTTGTCATAAAAGAGCACTTTCTATTGCTGTTTTAGTGAGGTNTTGCTGTCTTAAATTCTATTTTGGATGCGTGTGGTGGATTTGAGAGTTCGTTTTCTGAAAACCAAACCACCTGTTGGTCTCGTTCCATTAGTTCAATAGGACAATTGATTTTATACTTTTCCTCAATTGCTGTGAGTCTTCCCAAAATTTCCTTGAGTATATCTGCTTGACTTTCTTCTAGATGACGCTTGTTAAACCTTTCTTGGGATGGTCCTCTAGACACGCTGCCTCTCCTTATGCTAATTCCACTCTTAATCGAACAAGTAGACGACTGGAGGTATCTTGCTTCGTTGCTACTATTACTACCGTTATTTCTATAGGTATATGGGACTGAAAGGCCATTTTTTTTATTTGAGGATTCTAGAACTTGTCGTTTAATGAAATTTCTAGAAGTGACTTCTTCTTTAATGAGTTTCCTTGAATGGTTTTTCCCTGATTGGTTCTGGGTTTCTTCCAATAATGCCCAAGTAAGTTTATTGTTATAATACCAAACTGGGTTTTTGGTTGCATTGGTTAGGTCCTCTTGTGTTTCAAAATAAATGCTTGCAGCTCCTCGTTGGTTGTTATTTCTATTTGAAGATATGTACACTGCCTTGGTACCAATTTGATTTAGTTGTCATAAGAGTGTGCTTTCTATTGCTGTTTTAGGAAGGTTTTTAACTACTGCCTTGTACTTGCTTTTTTCTACCAGCATTTCTTTATCGTATCTCCCTTTTGTAAATCTGAACATTTTTCCTTCTTCGAAATGAATGCTCCATACTATTTGAAGGTGTTTCTCTCTTTTCTCGTTTTTTGAAATGATCTCAACAAATATAGTTTTGGATTTCCCGTTCGCTATTGTGCCTTGTATAGTTGTTTTTCTATAAAAATTAAGACTTCTTCTTACTCTCGCTGCAGATGTTTCATTAGGAATATCCCAGACTGTATAATTAATTTTGGTTTTAGTTTTGCTTGAAAAAAAAGTTTCTCTTGTAACTTTTTTCTGTTCTTGAATCTCTAAATCCGTTAACTCTTGTGTAGGGGTATGAGTTTGGACCAAGTTAGTTTATGCTCTATCAGATTTAGTAATCTCCTTTTGGGTTCTCAATTCTTCTACTCCGTAGTCTGTTGTACCACATTCAGTTGTGAGTAGGATGTTTTGATAAAGTTTCTCCACCTCGTCTTCTTCTGTTTTCAATACATTAAAAAAAGTTGTTCTTTTTTAGAAATTTCTTTTTAATTGCTATTTTATAGCTGATCCATTTATGAAGTTCTATTCCTTTCTGATTAAGCAGATTATATTGAGATCATTGATGCCAAGCCACTTTGCAATAGCCTTATCTATATTTGAAATTTCTTGTTCGAGTTCTTGATCAGGATATAACGCCTCTTGTGTCATAAAGACAAAAAAGTCTTTGTATTTGAGAATTCTTTCCATATTCGTAGACATAGATGTTCTAGAACTTCTATAAATAGATGTTGAGTCACTAATCTAGGTCACATTGTATTGGTTTGTCTGTTATTGTTGTTTAAATCAGACGTGTTTGTTTATTTGTCCCAAAATAGTAGTATGTGATTACTAATATAAATAGTGATCTGCGCTATAGGGTATAAGCAAAAAGCCCACTTTTGAGTCAAAATTTTTGACGAAAAAACTATTTGGTAGTAAAACTAGTAGGGAAACTTGGTGTAAGATAAATTTTGATATCTTGCAGGTGAAACTATTGTGTTACTGGTTTGTATTACTGACTGCACAGCAGATTTTTAATTAGAAACTATCTAAAAAGTTGATTTTTCCTTTCTGGAAAATTTGGACCAAATGATTAGCAGAAAGAGTTCGATGGCGACAGTTATTACTATCATGCTTTTCAAATTACTGTGTAGACAAATATACTATATAGTTAGCATAGAGGTATGTACTATATAAATACTGGCAAAGATCATTTCAATTAAAAAAAATTTTTTAGGTACATATAAGCTATAATTTGTACTCCGAATTGAAATCTTCCTAATTCAGAATCTGGCTATTCAGTTTTGGGCCCGGCTTAAAAATTATTAAACTTATATGCTAGCTCTAACTCTAACCTTACTAATTTTTAAGCCGGATATTCGGTTCAAGAATTTTAAAGATGGGTAGCCCAGATTCTAAGTTAGGTGAGTTCCTATCTGGGGTATGAATATGTGTCATTTCACTGACACCTTGTTTTACCAACGATGTCTTTTTACGACAATTATTTACCAACAAGTTTTTTTTAATAATTGCACTAATCTTTAATTCTAAATATAACTGCTAGTAAAATAATTGTCTATAAATAATCAGTGAAATGACATGTCGGTGAAGTGATTATTGCACCACCCAATATATCTATATAACCGGGTACTATACATTAAAAAGATATTTTCCAAGAACAATTTCTCTATCTTGAGTATTTTATATTTCAAGTACAAGTTATATCTTTAGTACCCAGATATTTTAATTTTAGGATGATTTATCCTTTATTGGTATAGTACAAAGAGATAGCACAGTATTAATTTTATTCATAGCTTGCAGAAAGCATTGTTGCTCGCATTTCCAAAAAGCTCACCTTTTCGAAATGCTATTTTTTCAACTCCATAATTCCGATATTCCTTTTTTCTAAGAAGACCTATTTCTGAAAATTTAGACTATCTGTTATCGATAGTTTGTTTTACCAATAATTTATTTTACTGATAGTCACTGACCACTTATTGTCAGAATTAAAGTTAGTGCAATTTTTAACAAACTTGTTGGCGAAATGAGCCACTAATAAAATAATTGCTGATAAAATAAAGTTGTCAAGTTTATTTCATCAGCAATTATTATGACTTCGGTGAAATAGTAGTGCCCAGGTATTTTAATTCCAAGTGCCATTATTTCAAATTATCTATCTTTTTTGGTCAGTACAGAATTTTTAAAAGACAGTGCAATATAATTTTATCTGTAGCCTGTACAATAGCATTGTTGCTTACATTTTCAAAGCCCACATTTCCAAAGCCCCTCTTTCCGAAATGCTATTTTTCCTGACAAGACCCATTCCAACAACTTAGATTATATCTGTTAGGGCAGTGTCATTAATCACCTGATTATTTTTTATCAGAGGCCTACCTCCTCCCTCTTTCTTAATATATAAATAGTCAGGTTCTTATATATAATTTTAACTTTTTTTATCCCCCTCCCCCCTAAAAAATCACCTGATTTTTGTTACTCCCCTTATCGATAGTTTGTTTTGCTAATAATTTATTTTACTAATAGTTGACAGTCATTTCACTAACAAGTTAATTCTGCTCATTGTCGTTAGGGTTAGATTAGAATTGAGTTAAAGTTAGTGCAATTTTTGCAATAAAATAAGCTATCAATAAAAATTTTCTGATAAAATAAGATTAGTGAAATAATGTTAATAAAATGGATTATGACTTTGGTGAATGGTATTTCAGAAAAATGAATTTTGAGGAGTCAACCTAGAATCATGCAATCGATACAAATTTATTAGTATTCTGGATACAATATATTCTAAGCCCTTAAAATTATAAGGGTATTATATAATAGTGATTTTTTAATAATTTGAAAAGTACTTTAACATAACAATCCCGTGTCAATAACTAATAAGTAAATAAAAAAAGCACAGGCCATCACATAAGACCCATGCAATAATTTATATTATTAGTTCTAATTATTTAAAAATAATAAAAATATTAGATATTGAATTGATAAGACGAGAATTAAATCAGGAGGAGGAAGAGACTGATGAAGAAGTCGAAGAAGAGACTGAAGACGAAACTAAGGAGAAAACTAATAGTACTAATAGACCAAATATTCCTAAAGTTATTAATTTGGTCAAAAATACAATTTATGATGCTCTTTTTAATTATTTTGATTCTCCACCAGATTCTGTCTTACTTGCAAGTATTTTAGATTCTAGATTCAAAAAAATGAAAGAGTGGCCAGAAGAAGATAAAGAAAGAGCAATCGCATTATTAAAATCAGAATACGCCTATATTAAAGATGAGGAATCTTTAAATAGTAGTCAAGAATCTAACAATAAAAATAAGCTTAAAGAAAAAACAATAAGCAACTTCAAATTACATCTGTTTGAAGAAGAAGAGGAAGAAGAGATTATTAATAATGATGAAATTAATACCAGAACCAGGACATGTCTCCTTAAAATAGATCAAATTGCTGTCTATAATTAAAATTTTTAAAAAAACATATGAATTTACTATATAACTTTGAGCTAAGATTCTTTTAAATCTTACTTATTAACTTTAAATTAAATTTTTCAGGGATATAGAACAAGGGGAGAAGAAAAAATTGAGCTTAAAAATTGAATTAAAATTTTGCCAATTTTGCACAAAACGAAAATGTAACTTCGCCAAAAACAAATATTTTTCGATTTTAAGATCACGAGTATATGTAAAATCATGCCCTGAACAACTTTACTTAGACGACCTAAGTAGGTTACCTTGTAAGAAAAATGGGTTATCTATGTACTAAAGTTAAAATTTTTGGGTTTTAAATATAAAACGTTTTTTTTTTGATTAGGTAACATACTCTGGGCCCTTAAGCAAAGTTGTTCGGCACGTGATTCTACTCGATTCGAGGTCACCGCGCGTTTTCTCGGACCTTTTACTAAGTGAAAAATGGGGTTAAAGTTCGGAAAAAAATTTTTTTTAAAAAATTTAAAAAAATTTTTTAGAAAAAAAATTTTTTTCCGAACTTTAACCCCATTTTTCACTTAGTAAAAGGTCCGAGAAAACGCGCGGTGACCTCGAATCGAGTAGAATCACGTGCCGAACAACTTTGCTTAAGGGCCCAGAGTATGTTACCTAATCAAAAAAAAAACGTTTTATATTTAAAACCCAAAAATTTTAACTTTAGTACATAGATAACCCATTTTTCTTACAAGGTAACCTACTTAGGTCGTCTAAGTAAAGTTGTTCAGGGCATGATTTTACATATACTCGTGATCTTAAAATCGAAAAATATTTGTTTTTGGCGAAGTTACATTTTCGTTTTGTGCAAAATTGGCAAAATTTTAATTCAATTTTTAAGCTCAATTTTTTCTTCTCCCCTTGTTCTATATCCCTGAAAAATTTAATTTAAAGTTAATAAGTAAGATTTAAAAGAATCTTAGCTCAAAGTTATATAGTAAATTCATATGTTTTTTTGAAAATTTTAATTATAGATAACAATGAAAGGGACAAGCTTAGGGCCTGATACTTATTTTGATAGATTTCGGGACACCACAAGCTAACAATGATAAAAATCTATTTAAATAGTGGAGAGATAATAAGAAAGACTTTCCTATCCTTTTCAAATATCTCAAAAATATTTAGAAATTTCTGTGACTTCCATTTCTAGTGAACCTCTTTTTAGCGATACAGGTAAACAAATAACAGATGAAGAAACAGACTTAAGCCTAATACAGTCAATGAACTTCTTTTTGCTAAAAGAAATAGAAAATATTATCCCTTAAACTGTAAGCAAATCCAGGCAAATTTGGCTAGAAAATTGCTATAAATATGCTTATGATCTATATTTTTTAAAACTTAAGATATTTAATTAATTTTTTTTTTGATAATATTTGAAAATAAGGATTATATTATAGTAGTATTTAATTTTATATTATAAAAAAAAAGTTTAAGTTGCTAATTAGCTAAAAATAGACAAATTTTAAAAAATTTTTTATCCAAAAAAATTATCTACTTTTTCTTGGCAAACACTATAAATATTAGTTCTAGCTTCCTGATTTAATAGAATGATATATTTTATAAAAAGGATTACAACTTTTATTATTGCAACTTTTGTGATTTACTTGTAAAAATTAGGACTTGTATTAGAAGTGAAATTTTTTTTTATAGACGGGAACATATAAAATTTAAGAAAACCTAAAGAAAATTTTATAGTAAAAATTTTAAAATAAAAACTTTAAACTTTTATTGCTTTAAAGTTTATTAATAATTTTAAAAAATTTTTATAATAAAGTTTATAAAATATATTTTAAAGAAAATATTCTATAAATAAAGTATACCCATATGCTTAATAAATTTTTATTTTATTTAAAAAAATGTAATATTTCTAAAAAAAATCCAGGCAAATTTGCCTGAATTACAGTTTAAGGGATAATTTTTATAATTAGAAATTATAATTTTTATTACTTGTTTTTCAATTTTGTAATCATTACAAAATTTTGAGGTGACAGGGATCTTGTAAGGGTCAGAGAAGATATACTGTAAAGTAGTATGAAACCAAAATATTACTTTACTAGAAAATTACATAGTATTTATACTTTATATAATAAATATATAAGATTTGCATTATATTATATTATGATTATATACTAAATTAGTAATTTAAACTAGCTAAGGCAGCTGCAGCTAAGCTAGCTTAGTTGGGATATTATCGTCTATATGAATATTTTAAATAAAGAATTACTATATTATATTCTATATAAGTTATTAACATTGATGAATGATTACCTTATTATTTATACTAAAAATCTTAGCTGAAATAAAGAAGTTTTTGGTTCGTAGTAAATTATAAAAAGGGAAACAGAAATTAGAAGGGTCATAGCTGAAATTAAAAAATTTTTGGTTTGTAGTAAATTATAAAAAGGAAGAAACAGAAGTTGGAAATGTTTTGATTGCTTTTTCCTTTCATTGATCTTTCGATATATAAAAACATAATCACTAAATAGTAGTTAAGATGTTAGCTTATTAGTATTTTAGTTAATCGCAATACTTGAGCACAAAACCTTAAATAAATGCCTTTATCCCACTCCTTTGCACTACTGACGAAGGTAAAAGAGTTTATCCCTTTTACGAAAGTATTAATGGTCATCAATTAGAGGAACTTCATATTTGATCCTTGTTATGAAGAAGAACACAACACCTATATGACTGACACAATAATATATTACTATCAAAAGACTTTTTAAGTTCTTCTAATTCTTTTTCTACTTTCTCGATTTGCTTGCCTAAACTCTTTAACCATTTTACGAGTAATATTTTTGGTCAGTCCTTTAGGTTTATTGTTATTTAAGAATTCTTCAATGAATTTAATTATAAAAATTAACTAACTAAACAATTACTCAAAGACCAACATGATTATAAATTAATAACATTGAAGAAGATACGTAGTATGCTTCAATCATATTATCATCCATACTATCGGTCTTCAATATTCATACTATCGGTTCTCCAAAAATGACCTAATTAATAATGCTATAATGGTTGAGCACTATCTCAATCACTAGCTAATTACATCAAGCATGCTGCTTAAGAACACCATAGCTTTATTCACATGTTTCTATTCCTAGTTTTCATCAGGAAAATAAAAACATTAATAATCTGCAGTAATGTTCAAATTTATCAAATAAGTGCAGAATTTTGTTTAAAAAATTGCAAAGATCTTTAAAATTTAGATATTTGCAGTTTTTCGCAGATTTTTTGTCAAAAATTTGGGAAAATATTTAAAAAGTATAATATTCGCGGATTATAATAGAATCGGAAAAATAAAAACATTAATAATCTGTAGTGATCTTCAAATTTATCAAATAAGTGCAGAATCTTGTTTAAAAAATTACAAAGATCTTCAAAATTTAGATTTTTGCAGTTCTTTGCAGATTTTTAGCAAAAAATCTGTGCAAATATTTAAAAAGTATAATCTTCGCAGATTATAATAGGCGCCGCCTATTATAATCTGCAATAATCTCCAAAATTATAATTTCAATACTTACCTGCTAGTAAAAACACGAGAAAATCAATAAACAAAACAAATCGAAAATAAATAAATAAATAAATAAAGTAAAAAAACACAGGTTTTTTATTCACTTTTTTTATTATTATTATGATTATTATTTAAAATTCGAAATAACACGATGGTGGGAATAATTTTGCAGATTTTTAAAATTCCGTATAATAACAAAATAGCATTTCTAGCGCATATATGCAATGGTGGGAATAAAATATAAATTTCGGTTATAGTAAGGCCGGAATTTACTTTTATTCCCATCTTATTGCATATATGCGCAAGAAACTTAATAAACAAATAAATAATGTAAAGAAAGCAAACACGTTTTTTTATTCTAAATTTTTTCATTTTTTTTTTACTTTTTTTTATGTTAGATTTAATTTTTTTT